>JABTXL010001671.1:6989819-7055652 GCA_025134845.1 Neodon shergylaensis
TCTCTCTCTCTCTCTCTCTCTCTCTCTCTCTCTCTCTCTCTCTCTCTGTGTGCGTGTGTGTGCGCACACACACATATCCAATAGTTGTGTTTTAGAGTAAAATAATAGCTCAATTATAATTTTTTGATGAATTTTACACTGATTTCTATAGAAGCTACACAAATTTCATTCTCTCCAGCCATATTTTTTTTCTCCATAGCCTCACCAAGTATCTTTTGTCTTCACTGTAGTAGTCATTTTAAATGAAGTGAAGTGATGTCTCCTAGCAGTTTTGGTTTCCATTCCTGTGTTGATTCTGACTTTGACCTGAGTTGAAAATCAATAGACTCATTCAGAAAATATCTTTAAGTTCCAACCTCAGAGAATTCTGTTTTACTGTTTTGTTTGTTTGTTTGTTTTTTATCGACTAGACAGAGTCTAGAATCACCTTGTAGATAACTCTCAGGGCATGTCAGTGAAACCAATTGTAAGACTACGTTAGTTGAGATGAGGAGGTTACCTAAAACATCGGCAGTGCTAGTCTGCAGACTGGAGTCCAGGATTGTATAAGAAGTGAAAACTAAGCTTAGTCAGGGCTTTCCATGCTTCTCTCCTGATGTGTACCTTGAGACCAGGTGTTTCATCCTACTACAGTCATGCCCTTCCCATCATTCCTATTCCACCTGCCTTTTCCAACTTGGTGCATTTTCCTCTTAAATTGCTTCTGCCACGTATTTTCATAGCCATGGGGATGTAAATAATAGAACAATCATCAAAAGAGTAATTTATTAAATATATGTGGACATCTGATTCCAGTGTATGATGCAAGGAATCGCATTCTCCACGAACATTTTAAGAGCTTGCCTCTTTCAGTTTATTTATGATAGGGGAGAGGGGGAGAGAGAAGGGAGAAAGAAAAGACTGGAGAGAGCTTGGGGGAATGGGAGGGTGGAGATGGAGGAAGGGCAGATTTAGGAGCAGGGAAGTAGATATCTATATTAAGGGAACCATTTTAGGGTTGGCAAGAGATTTGGCTCTAGAGGGGATCCTAGGTGTCCACGGGGGGATGTCCCCAGATAGGTTCTTGGACAGCAGAGCAGAGGGTGCCTGAACTGGCCTTGCCCCACTATCACACTGATGATTATCTCGAATATCATTATAGAATCTTCGTCTGGCGATGGATGGAGATAGAGACAGAGCAACGGACTGAGCCCCCGAGGTCAAGTTGAAGAGCAGAAGGAGGGAGAAGACGAGCAAGGAAGTCTGTACCACGAGGGGTTGGTCCACCCACTGAGACAGTGTGTCTGTTCTAATCCAGCTGGACTGGGACTGAATGAGCATGCAATCAAACTGGACTCTCTGAATGTGGCTGACAATGGGAACTGACTGAGAAGCCATTGATAAAGGCACTGGGACTTGTTTCTACTGCATGTACTGGCTTTTTGGGACACTAGTCTATTTGGATGCAAAACTTCCTAGGCCTGATGGAGGAAAGAGGGCCTTGGACTTCCCACAGGGCAGGATTCCCTGCCCTCTCTTAAGGAGGGAAAGGGAGGGAGGAGAGTGAGTGGGGAGTGGGAGGGGAATGGGATGAGGGGAGGAAGTGTAAATTTTTAAACGGAAAAAAATATAAAAAAATGCTTACCTCTTTAGTAAGTGAATCTATTTGACATTGGTACAGTGATTTGTGTGATGTGTGTGTGTGTGTGAAAAACAAACCTTTAGCATCATTCAACATGTCAGAAAGAATAGTTTTAAGTATTAAGTGAAATATTGTAATAAATGAAGTAAAGGGTGAAAAAAGGGACACTAAGCTTTCAGCACTTTTTCCACAACTTGTAAAGAAAAACATTTAAATTTGTCATTGTTAGTTTAGAAAGGTAACCCTGTATTTCTAAAACTAAATGACTATTAAAATTGTTAAAAATTATCCACTCAAAACTGATAATTGATCACATTAAATTAGCTCTACTGTCAACTACCTGGTACTCTGTGGGTCTGATCACTATAACTTAACTTTGAGACTAGAGATTTTAAATGCTATGAAGGAGAAGGTTAATATCAAAAGAAATACTGTCAAATGCTTATCTAAAAAAATTGTTTCAGGAAAATAGATAAAGTCACACCAATTTCCCAGGTAATGGTTCAGTGAAGAAAAACCTAAGGAAAGTGTTTTATTGCATATAACAACAGCAACAGAAATAACATGCTATAAAACCTTCAGGCAAAGTCACCTACAGCCGGTCTCCTTCATAATGAAAAGTGTTCCACAGTTAAGAGTCAAGTTCTTGGAATCGCTACTCCTATTTTGATCGTAATGATGGTGGCATTAGCTCCAGACTCATTAGCGCCTAGAAATGGGAAGCCTTGACAAATATCATTGGTAATGTTCCCTTCCATATGTCCAGAATTCCTGCATTACATCTGTTCCAACCTTAAGTCCTGATAGCCATATCAAGCAATGTTAAACTACATTGGAAAATGACACAAGATAACATAAAGTCTCCCTGGCAATCATTAAAAGTAGATGTGAAAAAATAAAATAAAATTATACATCATGTGATTTGAAACATCAATATTTAGATGTTTAATGAAAATAAATTGAGAACTCAAACAAAAATTGTCTTGAATTGTAAGAACACAGAGATTATTTTAAACTATATTGCAGTTAGTAGGGATAGCAAAATATTTGATCGTTTTACACATCAGTCCCTGAGTTTTCCCCATCAACAAAAATAACACAATGGTAATTGTTAGATATGGCTAGTCATTTTCTTTAATAAAAAACATATATCAAGTTGACTATGTTTTCATATAATGAAATAATCATTTTGTATCATAGAATATGATACGCTGTTTATGTATATTGAAATGTATAATATGTAAGTTCTTGTGAAATGAGAGCCTTGTGTAACCCCATATTGCTAAATGACTCTCCCAGCTGCTAAATGACTCTCCCAACCAAACTGCCTTTTTTACCAAAATATACAAAGCCCTTGAAATCATTTGAAAATCATGTAAAAACTAGTCAACTTGTGTTATATTTGTTTTTATCATTAGACACTCTATAGCAACCCAGAGAATAAGTCATTAATTTGTGTATCATTAAGTTGACACGGGTTTGGTGGCTAAGATGTGACTACTTAAATCACAGCACCAAAAATCACCCAGTGGTCACTAAGCCACTCATTATTATTTCTGTTTCTAAACTCTTTCCCAGATTAAATGTGGAGAATGTTCTTGTTTTTCTTAGAGTTCATTAATCTCTTCTTTTTGTCATTTATATAACATTTTCTTTTTTTTTTTTTTTTTTTTTTGGTTTTTCGAGACAGGGTTTCTTTGTAGTTTTTGGTGCCTGTCCTGGAACTAGCTCTTGTAGACCAGGCTGGCCTCGAACTCACAGAGATCCGCCTGCCTCTGCCTCCCGAGTGCTGGGATTAAAGGCGTGCGCCACCACCGCCCGGCTATATAACATTTTCAATTGCTATTAACATCATCCTTGAATTTCCCAATTCAGTCACTGAATTTGTTCAGTTGCTCTGAATGTCATCATGGAGTTTACCATTTCAGACACTGAAAATTTCTGAATGAATTTCTTCTTGGATCATTCTCATTCTTTCTATTTAACTGTTACCTTTACTGGGTTTTCAATAGTGTACTGCTACTGTTGCTATTCCTCTAGAGGCATGAAAACAGGTCTCAATGCTCTATAGAATGTGTGAATTCCATTTCTCTTACAGGGCATATTCTATCCACCTCGACTTCTGTTGAAATCCTCCTATCCTGGCATTGCCTAATGCACTTTCTGTCCCTACTTTTAGTAACATTTTGTCATATACCAGATACTATACACATTATCTTGACTATCCAGAATTATTTTCTTTCATTGAAGAGTGTTTATTTTTATTATCTAGAAAAGTAAATTATTTGAAAGAGTGCTTATTCAACCAACTAATTTAAATTATTATTACCTTTTGAAGTATAGTAATTTTATTATTTGTTTGTTTCATAATTCAGTCTTATCAGGAATCAAAACAACAGTCTTGTATATATTAGTCATGCCTTTTGCAAGAGTTTTTTGTCTTTTATATTTTTGTTTACTTTTTAAATTTTAGTGTGAAAACTTGACTGTCTTGTTTGATGCACTCATTCACAGATAATGGTTGCTCTGACTTTCCTTCACTTCCCTTGTCCCTGTACTGTTAAACATATGGCTTCTCCTGTGGGTTTATATTTCTTTCCACTCTAGGTACCTGATTATTTTTCCAACCTCATGCCATTTCTCAAGAATCACAATCTTATTGCCTTAATCTTTATTTATCTCATAGAAATTTATAATGGATTGCAGACAGATAAATCATTGAGTTTTACATAGTTTTATGAGTTTTTCAGAACTCTTGAAAAGCATCTGGTTGATATTTTTGTAGGAAGAATAGCTTCAAAGTGAAAGACAACATGATATGACAATGGCAATGTGAATTCTGTGTTATGAATAGGGTTTGAACTAGAATCTACTGTAAGGTTGGGGAAGCAGAGAACAAATCCCTTTACAAATACATACTACTTTGGCAAAATGAATGAATGATTTTATCTTTTCTGCAATCAGATTCACTTAGGTAGATTTAACAGTGACCTGCATGATGATATCAAGAGAAAGAAATTGTAAAATCCCAATTTTCTGAGAAACTGCCATACTGATTTCCAAAGTGGTTGTACAAAGTTTGCATTCCCACCAGCAATGGATGAGTATTCCATTACTCCATATCCTCTCCATCATAACCTATCATTTAGTGTTTTTGATCTTAGTCATTATGGCAGCTGTAAGATGATATCCCAGAGTTGTTTCTATTTGCATTTCCCTGTTAGCTAAGGATGTTGAACATTTGCTTAAATATCTTATGGCCATTTGAGATTCTCCTGTTGATAATTCTCTGTTTAGTTCAGTACCCCATTTTTTTAAATTTTTTTTTATTGAAAACATTTCCACCTCCTCTCTGCCTCCCATTTCCTTCCCCCACTCCTTTCCCGCTCCCTCTCCAGTCCAAAGAGCAGTCAGGGTTCCCTGCCCTGTGGGAAGTCCAAGGTCCTCCCCCCTCCATCCAGTTCTTGGAAGGTGAGCATCCAAACAGGCTAGGCTCCCACAAAGCCAGTTCATACAGTAGGATCAAAACCCAGTGCCATTGTCCTTGGCTTCTCATCAGCACTCTTTGTCTGCCATGTTCAGATAGTCCGGTTTTATCCCATGCTTTTTCAGTCCCAGTCCAGCTGGCCTTGGTTTCTAGCCATAAATAGAGGACATTAAGCCTATAATTCGTGATCCTAGAGAAGCTAAATAAGAAGGTGAACCCAAAGAAAAACATATAGTCATCCTTCTGGATATTGGAAGTAGATAAGATTGCCTGGCAAAAATTGGGAACTTGGGGATGGGGTAGGATTGACATGGGGGTAAGGGGAGATGGGGAGAGACAAGTGAGAAGGGGAGGATGGGGATAGCTTGGCGGAATGGGATGGTTGATATGGAAGAAGGGTGGATATGGGAGCAGGAAAGTATATATCTTAGTTAGGGGAGCCATTTTAGGGTTGGCAAGAGACTTGACTCTAGAGGTGCTCCCAGGAGTCCAGAGGGATGTCCCCAGCTAGTTCCTTGGGCAGCTGAAGAGATGGAGCCTGAAATGGTCCCATCCTATAGCCATATTGATGAATATCTTGCATATCACCATAGAAGCTTCATCTGGTTATTTAGAATCTTAATGTCTAATTTTTTTTAGTTCTTTATATATTTTGGAGATCAATCTGACATGGGGTTGGTGAAGATCTTTTCCCATTCAGTAAGCTGCCATTTTGTCTTATTGGTGGTGTTCTTTGTTTACAGATGTTTCTCAGTTTCAGGAGGTCCCATTTATTTATTGTTACTCTCAGTGTCTGTGCTATTGAGGTTATATTTAGAAAGTGGTCTCCTGTGCCCATACATTGAAGGCTACTTTCTACTTTCTCTTCTATCAGGTTAAGTGTGGTTGGATTTATATTGAGGCCTTTAATCCATTTGGACTTGAGTTTTGTGCAAGGCAATAGATATCGATCTATTTTCATTCTTCTACATGTTGACATCCAGTTATGCCAGCATGCTCTGTTGAAGATGCCTTCTTTTTTCCATTATATAATTTTAGTTTCTTTGTCAAAAATCAGGTGTTCATAGGTGTGTGCATTAATATCTGTGTCTTCAGTTTGATTCCATTGTTCAATGTCTCTGTTTTTATGACAATGCCAAGCTGTTTGTATTACTGTAGCTGTGTAATAGAGCTTGATGTCAGGGATGATAATGCCTCTGGAACTTCCTTTATTGTATAGGATTGTTTTGGCTATCCTGTTTTTTTTTTTTTTTTATATGAAGTTGATTATGGTTTTTTCAAGGTCTGTGAAGAATTGTTTTGAAATTTTGATGGAGATTGCATTAAATCTTTTGGTAGGATTGTCATTTTTACTATGTTCATCTTCCTATCCAAGATCATGGGAGATCTTTCCATTTCCTGGTATCTTCTTCAATTCTTTCTTCAAATACTTAAAGTTCTTGTCAAACAGGTCTTTCATTTCTTTGATTAGTGTTACCCCAACTTCTTTTTCTTATTGGTAGTTGATGTGCTTTAATCTGTTATTTGTTAAATACAGAGTATCCAGATATCCTATTCAATATCTTGATAATAAATCTTCAGCAAGCAGAGGCTTTTATATGTTTAGTGGTTTTATATAATGTTTGAAAACTGCTCCCAAATGTAGAAAATGGTTTTCTGAGGAAAGGAATAGTTCATCAAATCCCAATGAGTTGGCAGAAGATGGGAGATGATGACAGCTTACACTGCCTTGTTATGTGTATTAAAAAGCAGGTCTGGATAGTTCTAGAAAATTATCACACTGATATTTAAGGTACATAGATTTTTTATCTTTACACTTCATTTATTTGGCCTCCAAATTTTGAGTTATTTAACAGTAAGTTACAATGATTCTAGTATCATTAATAAATGATCTTCCTGACTTTGGAAACAGTGTAAAAATCCAAAAGCCCACTTAGCTTCCAAAATTAAAGTGGAATTTTTTAAAAATAAAATTTCATCACTCATGTCACTTTTATGGAACTTAATCTAGTAAAGGAGAATATTGCAGCTAAATGACTGACAGGAAAAGAGTCTCTGTTTAATTGGCACTGGCCAATTTATCAGTCTCTGATGTCAGAGACACTCCATTAGGCTGTAAGAAAGTGATTGGTGAGATAACTTTCAATTGAAAATCTCTGTGGATGGTAGTTCATGCCACCATTATATCAACTTAATGAATGAGGCCCAATAGCATCCTCTTCACACCAGAAGGAACACATCCATCATGGAACAAAGGATTCCCCAGTGCCAACGGCTTGTCATGTTTTTCATTTCTTAGTCTGTGTGAGAACAAAAGGATTTCAGTCCAAACTGAGAAGAATGGTAGGGCATCCTTATTTTGTGGAAAACAATCACCTGAGTTGCTGAAGTAATTTCAATTCAATGTATTGCTCTATCTAGAAGATTGTTTACATTCATATCTTAAACAAATAGGATAGATACACATCATATTCTGGAGATAAATTTACATTTTTTCTGTTATAGAAAATCTGCATAATATATACATATCTATGTGTCTGTATACATAGATAAAAATAACAGCATGTCATGTATATGCATATACACTCAACAGGCCGTCTGCTGTTTCTTTAGCATAACATCCGAGTTTGGCCAATAAAATCTTGGAAATTCAATAATCAGTCAAAATCAGAAGGTATATCCCATACAATCTGTAAGAACTGTATCAAATAAAAATGCAGGGACATATTGAGGTATACTGGTAACTATATTTATTATTTATTCTAATAGTTTTCTGATTTTAATTTTTTACTTCCTTACTTCCCCTTAGTTACTTGTTTTTGTCATTGTTTTATTTATGTCTTTCAGAGAGCATGAGAAAGCTCTCAGAGACAACATAAGTGAATGTCCTGAACAAAAAGAGAAGCCAACTTAAGGCAGAGATAGTGTACATCAATACCTGCTGATCTTAAGACACTTGTCCCTGACACAGTGTGCTTCAGACATTATCACCTTAGCCTCATCATCTGGCTCAGATGAATTATTTCAACTTCTGAATGCCATATCACATATTTTATATTAGTAGTTTTATCTCCTCAGACCATCTGTCTGTCTCAAAAGCTAACATACAGATGCCAGTCCATTGAAAAATATATTCATAATCAAGGTCAACATGTCATGCCACCTGTACTCACAGCTATTGTAACCCTGGCTTCATTTTACATTCAAATATTTTACAATGGTATCTCACCTCAAATCCAGAAAATTTAACTTAGTGTATAGGTAACCCAACTTAAAGGTGTTCAGTATATATACTAAATTAATTCAATCTATAGGGTTTCAAAATTATTTTTTAGATAGGAAATATACTTTACTTGAAAAAATATTTAAATGTCGGTTTCTTATATGACAAAAATGGTTGTACTAGATAGGATGATTCGAGGTTAAGGTTTCTTTCTTTTCTTTGTGTGTGTGTGTGTGTGTGTATGAGAGAGAGAGAGAGAGAGAGAGAGAGAGAGAGAGAGAGAGAGAGAGAAGAGTATTTACTGATGGTAAGCGATTGTGTCAAGATCCAGACTTTAATGAAAACTAAATACCACCAGCAGAGTTTTGCCAGAAGTGGTGATGTTATACTTCTTTAGAACTGATTGGAGCTAATGGCTACTGTAGCTTGACAAGGTAATTTCTTATTTGTTTCTATTTTTTCCTTCATCAGTCACAAATTCTCAACACACACACACACACACACTTTCAGGTTTAAAGAATAAGAACTATAGGGAAATTGGGGATATTTAGCTGAGTCTGTTTATAAAAATAGTTTCTAAAATAATATTGTTTTTAAGTTGTTGACAGAGGTTTCTGTCTTGTCCAGTTCCCACAGTTAAGTTCCAATGAAACACACAGAGGTCTACATTCAGTATAAAATGATTGGCCAACCATCTCAGGCTTCTTATTAACTCATAACTTATATTAGCCCATTATTCTTATCTGTGTTAGTCACATGGCTTGGTGAGGCAGTCACATCTTGCTTCCTCTGCATCTGGGTCATAACTGCAGACTGAGCTTTCTTTTTCACAGAATTCTCCTGTTCTCATTGACCTGCCTCTACATTCTGCCTGGTCACTGGCCAATCAGCATTTTGTATCAAATAATACATATGATAGGGTAAAAGAACATTGACCCACAACATTAAGTCTTGTACTTTTCTGAAGAATATCAAATGAAAAGCTTACTGGGATTTACTGAATTCCTAGGTTAGACCTGCAGGAACTTATAGTTACTAAAGAAGATACAAGTTGTAGGCAGTGTTGGCAATGTTGGATTCCTTGGGTTGTGAATTTCCTTGGGCTGGATTTGTGGCTACGTATTGTTTAAATTTGTTCTTATCCTGAAGAACAATGGCAATGGGTTTTTGATCCTACTGCACCTATTGGCTTTGTGGGACCCTAGGCAGTTTGGATGATCACCTTACTAGACCTGGATGGAGGTGGGTGGTCCTTGGACTTCCCACAGGGCAGGCAACCCTGACTGCTCTTTGGGCTTATGAGGGAGGGGGACTTGATTGGGGGAGGGGGAGGGAAAGGGGAGGCGGAGGTGGGGAAGAGACAGAAATCTTTAATAAAAAAAATAAAATAAAATAAAATAAAAAAAGATACAAGTTCAGTTTTTTCAGTTTCAAGAGGGAGAATGAATCCTGTAGAATAATGGTTTCAAGTAGACCTTTAACCAGTCTTACATATTTGCAACATTTTGTAAGAGTTTCCTTTGTTTGGTGAACCCACTGTGTTCTATTTTTTTCTACATAAGCCCTTAACACTTATCACAGTAAAGATGAACATACAGAATAAGGAAAGGAGTCACAAAGTAGATCCTCCCTTACCAGGTTTGACTTGGTGGCTGCCTAATTGGACAATAAAGTATAAGTGGGTCACATAGAGCCTTGCTGTCTATACATCTTCCATTCAGCTGCCAAGTTTGAGTAGGGTGGTATGTATTCAGTCTATATCACCAATAAGGCCTAAAATATTTAAAAGTAAGTTTCATAACTGTGATAAAGTAGAACAAAAAATTAATGCCAACAAAACTATTATAAACAAAAGTATTTATTGTCTATAGACATTCTTAATGATAAGAAAGTATTTTCCACTTTGTACTCATAGTTATTCACAAAATTGCCTTAACATTTAGGTTATTTTTAATCAGAATAAACAAATCTCCCGATTTTATTATGAGATTTTATTCTTTAAAATGTATTGAATTTCCATTTATGTGTATTTATTTTTGTATCACTATGTGAGGATATGTGTATCATGTAGATTCAGGTGACCAGAGAAGCCAGAAGAGGGCTTTTGATTCCATAAAACTGTAATTACAGGTTGTTGTGAGCCACTAAGTGAGTGCTAGGAACCAAACTCAGGTCCTCAGCAAGAAAATATAAGTGTTCTAGCCCATGGAGTTACCTTTCCAGCTTGTTAAGATGGTGTTTTCAATAAAAAAAATAGTTATTCAAATGAAATTGCCATCTTTGACCTGGTAATATATGTGTGCATGTACACAACATGAAGAAATACATGGAATTCTAATCTCCAATTTTCACCAATAAAATTCTCAAAGATAAAATTAATTTCACATAACTTATATGATGTGGGAGTGTCATATATCAATCTGTTGATTTCATTGGTTAAGTAATAAAGGAACTGCTTGGCCCTCATAAGTTAAAACATAGGTGGGAGGAGTAAACAGAACAGAATGCTGGGAGGAAGAGGAAGTGAGCTCAGACTCGACAGCTCTGCTGTCTGGAGCAGAGAAGAAATCATGCAGCTCCTCTCAGAGCCAGACGTGATGAAGCTCCAACCCAGGATGGACTTAGGCTAGAATCTTCCCGGTAAGCGCACCTCGGTGCTACACAGATAATTAGAAATGGGCTTGTCTAGGTGCGAGAGTTAGCCAAGAAGAGGCTAGATATAATGGGCCAAGCAGTGTTTAAAAGAATACAGTTTGTGTGTTGTTATTTCGGGGCATAAGCTAGCCGAGCAAGGCGGCCGGGGTGCTGGGGACGCAGCCCCGCCGCTCCCTATTACAACACTTATAAATTCACAAAAGCAGTAAGTTCATTGACATCTGTATTCATGAACAATACTTAAAAGACTGGCTTTGCTATTTTCTCTATCCTTTCAATGTCCTGTTTCAATCTGACACTTAAGATAAAAAGCATTTATTTCTCTGTTGAGAGGCCTGGCATAATGTCCATGGAGAAGTATCCCAGGTCACTTTCATTAGGAGGCAATAGTGAATTTATAAATCTATTACTTCACCTATTATGTTGCATTGGCATTATTTGAGAAACAAAACTAGAAAAGAAAATCATTCTGAGGTAACTCAGACCCAGAAAAGCAAGCATGACATGTACTCATTCATAAGTATATATTAAGTATGAAGTAAAAAAAAATCCAGGCTGCAATCCACAGCCACAGAGAGACTGCATAACAAGGAGGGCCCAAAGAGAGACACATGAATTTTCCTGGGAAGGGAAAATAGAAGAGATCACCAGGGTAAACGGGAGGTGTGGGGGCGGGATGGAAAGATGCGAACCTGTGGGATCGGGGTGGGTGGGTTGAAGTCGGGGATATTAATGAAAGACATGTCTTGATGGGTGAAATTTTGGGGTGAGGAAGACACCTGGAGCCAAGGAAGCTCCCAGGAATCCACAAGGATGACCCCCAGCTAAGACTCCTAGCAATGATAAAAGAGGGTGCCTGAACTGGCCCACTACCACAATCAGATTGATGACTATCCTAATTGTTTCCAGAGAGCCCTTATCCAGTAACTGATAGAAGCAGATGCAGACATTCACAGTCAAACACTGGGCCAAGCTCTGGGAGTACTGTTGAAGAGAAGAAGGAGGGATTATACGAGTCAGGGGTCTCTAGGCCATAAATGGAGGAACCCACAGATACAACTGTCCTGAGCTCATGGGAGCGCACGGACCCTGGACCAAAAACTAGGGAGATTGTGTGCGACTGACCTAGTCTCTATGCATGTGTGTGACAGTTGTGTGGCTTGATCTGTTTGTGGCAATCCTGTCTCTGGCACTTGCGCCGGCTTTGTGAAACTTACTGTGCTTGTAGAGTTGCCTTGCCTAGCCTTGATGCAAGGGAGGGGGTTGGTCCTGCCTCAGTTTGATGAGTAAGGATTTGTTGTTGCCCATGGGAGGCCTGCCCCTTCCTAAATCCAGACAGAGGAGAAGTGGAGGGGGAGGGGATAGATGGGAGGCAGGAGGAGGGAACAGCAGGAGAGAGGGAGGGGAAAATGTGGTTGGTATTTAAAAAAATGAAAAATGTAATTAATAAAAACAAGCAAGAAGCAAACAAGCAAGCAAAAACTCAATATTGTGAATACTTACTGCTTTTATTTTTCTCTTACAATGAATGTAGCACTGGATTGTATTATTATTGTTCCCAAATTTCATATTTTTTGATGATATCATAGGAACTCTTTATTGGAAAAAGGAGATTCTTCAATAATGGTAGATTTAATCTCAGTAAACATTTTGCTAATATTTAACTAACTACAATTAGATAGAGCAATACTTTAAGAGGATTTATATCTCCCTTCAGTGTTTTAATTGTCTTGTCATTAGCACTGTCACACAAAGACTATAATTACCTACAATTATCCTTTTAGTGTATATCTCAATTATACTTATTTGGAAATTAATTTATTCATTTCAAGTTTATCTACGCTTTTAAGTTTCATTTTCTCTGATTAAATCCAATTACCTAACAAAGAATATTCTGATATGAGAGAATGTTGAGAAGCCTTCATTGTGCTGTGGATTCAACAAGAAAGATTACCTAAGATACCAGGGAACGTTATGGAGAAACTTTAATTCTAGGAATGTTTCAGACTGCAGAAATTAAAGATTTTCTAAATTTTTCCTCGCATTTTCAGTGATAATCCACAACAAATTATGTCATAATAGAAAGGTTAATATTTTAACTGCACATCAAATGTATGGATGTGTATATGCATATACACATATGTGTATGTATATGGTTGCATATATATATACATATGCATGGCAAACATTGATAAAAGTGTAAGACAAACAGAAAACTCAAGTACTGGAGTTGGAAACATATCTTTGATGAGTCAACAATGACTTTATCCAGACCAAAGATGGACAGAGATTATTACTAACAATAATCATCATAATATGATGGTTATTGTCAAGGAGATATCTGATTAAGGAGTCAGTCATTTAACAATGATGTCATGTAGTGAAGCTTGAAAGCATGTCAAGAGAGCTGTAATGATGTGATCCATCATGTGACAGAACCTTTTGATGCAATCAAAAGCTAAAGGACATTTGATTTGCATGAAGCTTCTAGAACCATAGAGTTTAATAGCAAATTTCATTTTTAATAGACAGCAAACACTCTTAAAAACAAAGTATAGTATAAATGTGTAAACCAGTATATTAGTCATTAATTAATATTAAGTATCATATACTATCAATAATTTAGCATGCTATGATTTCATGCCATTCATGTGTAAAGGATTGTTCACACTAACAATATGATCCAAGAGCCGGCTGTCAATCGAGTCCTGCACTCCCACCTGGTGGAGTTGCCTGATGGAAGTTGGATATTATTAACATAGGTGGGTAAAGACCTCTTGGGTTTGGTCTGAGAGTTGTGCTGCTTCACATTTCTCAAAAGACTTATTGAAAGACTTTTCTCATTATATTCAGAATGCCATTTATTAACACGGTGTTTACCTTTATGATAATTGTTTCAAACTCCAGGAAGTTATTTTTCCTTTTGAGTGATAGGTAAGGTCTCAAGGTAGCTCAATATTCCCTGTAAAAATGACTTAAAATCACAAATACAGAAATTTTGTTTTTATTTTTGAATTTTGAACCCTCATTGTTAACATTTTCATTTGATATTGATATTGATTTGATATTATATTTCATGGATATTTTCACTTCATGTGTATATTTTCTGGGATGATGACGCATTGCATTAAATAACTTTTTTTTTCAAGTCAGCTAGCAGCCTGGCTGTCAGGAATAGCATTGTTACATGCTATAGCCCTGATGAGGCTGTCTGCCACATCTATGTGTGCCACATTTTGTCTAACTACTCTCCTGTACACAAATTATTCATCACTAGGTTCAGAAAATATTGTCTGATAATTGGCTGTTTATCATTAAAATCTTGCCAAGCTCTCATAGCCCAAAATGAATTTAGTATAAAATTGGTTGGTTATATAGCTAATCCTGAGCATTTTCATTAACCTTTGCCACAGAGTTGGTCTACCATAATAACACCAGCTTTTCTATTCCTTTCTTCCTGTACATCACATCTGTACCCCAAACACCTCTTCCACTGTAAATATCATCTTCCACTGAGACATTCCTTAAAAAGAAAACTCATTTTAAATGAGATAAAATCCCTCTTTTTAGGTAATCTACCATTGTAGCACTGAAAGGAGCCTCAACTCCATTTTTCTCTCACTGTATCTCGGAACTGTTTAAATAACATAAAAATCAAAAGCATTGTGTTAAGTGTTGTCCTGCAGTCTTCATACCTCCAGGGAGAGCCAAATGATCCTTAAATTACAGAGCTCTAAATCCTTCTTGACTACAGTATTGTGAAGGAGATAATTTGGAATCTTTAGGGGCCCTGGTGAGATCTGTTTTAACCTTTTTCTTAGCACTAACTCATTTTGGTCATTCTACAGATTCTGGGTTACTTTCATCTGCACTAAAGGCATTGTATAGTGGGTCAGAGGGAGGACAAGAAGTTTTAATTGGCCAGAAGTCTGTTGGCCCCCAAAGGGTGACATGGATTTGTCTCCAAGGAGCTCCAAAGACAGCAACAGCACTTCAAATACTAAAGGAGTTTTACAGGAAACAGTTTCCCTTGCTCAGGTTTTCATTTTAAATTTCTTTAAATTTTGTGCCAGATTTTCAGATCTAATATTTTCTGTTCTGAAAACCATGAATCATGCTCAATAATAGTGTCTAAAAATTGATCTAAATCATCCTTATTAATTTAACACTCCTTTATTTCAAGATATGTTTGAATAAACAGATATCATATTTGGAAATGCCTTGTAAATTTTACATGTTCTTCGGTACTTACCAGTTATTATTAATTGCTGTGCTCCCCATATTTTCATGCTACCTTTTTTCAAGCTGAATCCACTAGGGATTCTGCCTTGAGCATCCTTCAAGTCTCACATTGTTAGTCACCACTGGCTAAGTACAGCACAGCCATGGCAATAGAGAAATCAGGGAAGAATGATAATGTTAGGCAGAGACACTAGATTCTCTGTTGACTTTCATCATAGACAGTTTTTATTATTTTCTCTGTTGTTTATATAACAGAACACTAGACTACTAAAGATAGCCCCGAAATTAAGGCTTGAGGAAACAGTTTTCATGTCCCCCTTATCTGCATACTTTCTACACTTCCACATCATTGTGGTCTTCTTGTATCAGATGACATTTCTTTTTAAACCTAATATCATGTCTGCGACTTTCTGCTCTCACATAGCAACGGCTTGGACAAATTTGTGTCTGAGAAGGAACTATGGAGTCTCTGAAACACAGTACAGTATAAGCACAGATGACTATGTTATGTGACTACAACGGCTATAGGAAAACTGTGTAAAAGAACATTTTAAGTCTCTTTATAGTCATTTGTGGCACTTGCTATAGTCTGAGTATAAAGTGTTCCCGAGGGTAAACACAGTGAAAGCCGGGTTCAAGCCTCAAGTATTTTCTGGATTTCTAGAACTTGCGTTGGAAATGACCACTGTCAAGAAGTTAGATAATTGGTATTTGGTCTACAGGACAGTGCTTAAAACATCTTCTTCTGTCTCTCTTTGATTCCTCTTCACCATGAAAGAAACATTATATTTTACCCCACACTTGTATTGTGATATATTGACTAGGATCTTTTTACTAACTGGTACAACAGAAAAAAAACGTTTCAAATACCCATGGACTAAACATTTGAAACTATTAGACAACTAAATATTTCTCCCTTAAGTAGATTATCTCAAATATTTTTGTCATAATAGTTGGAAATGAAGATACTCCCATGAACTTTATAGGGGTTTTTGATATAAATTATATCACTCAGTCATGACTTTAGGTCACATGAGTGGTGCCAATCTATCAATTAATTTGTTCTAATTTACAGCAATGATGTATTTCAGTCACTAATGGCAGGGTATTCATTATTCTAAACACAACATGTATGATTTCCTAAAGTAAACTTTCTACATCTTGAGATCTCCTGAAAATCCTTTAGTGTACAGACACAATCCAAAGTACATACTGTGATTAAATTAAGCAAAATCTATTAACAGCAGGATAGCTTGGAAATCCCCAAACATTTAGGCTAAACATCACATTTTTAACTTCATTTGAGTCCAAGAAGAATTTTCAAAATAAATTTTAGAATTACTAGGACTAAAAGAATATAGAGCTTAAAACATCAGAATTCTTAGATCCAGGCTAAGCGGTACATATGCGGAAATGTATAACATAGAATGTACATAAAGTAAAACAAGGCAGTTGTAAGGTTGATAACCTATGTCTTCACACTGGAAATCAGAAAATGAGGAAGTAAACCCAATGTAATTAAAATAAAAGAAATAATCTTCAAAATAGAATCACTTAATTTTAAAGGAAAGCAACAAAGATTAAATGACATTAAAAAAATAGACCAATAATTAATTAACAACAAGCATGGATAATCCTGAACAAAAAAGGAAAAAACACAATTACTGACATCATAAATGAAAGAGAAGCTATCAATACTAAGCCTACAGGCATTCAAAGATATGAAATGTGAATGATTTTCTGTATACTTTGATAATCTAGAGACAAAAGAAAATTATATAAATAGGCATGTAAATAAGGCATGCTGCAACAATAATTAACTTTTCAAAACAGACACAGGAATCCAAAATCCATAATACAGTTGGTCATCAGTGAATTTAATCAGAAATTGAAGCAAGAAATCGCATAATATCTTTAGATATAGCAAAAGAAATACTCCCTGGTTCTCTAGAGTAGGTATACAATAATAAAAATATTACAAGGAAAGAAAACAAAATAAAATTACCTTTTAACACAGATAAATGCACACACAAAGCACTCTACGTATGTATGCATATATTCATGTGCACATAAATATATTTATTCAAAATTTCTGCATATATATGTACATATGTGTATGTATATGCATGCATATATATATACACATATGTGTGTATATATAAATGCAGAAAATTTGAATAAAATCTGAGCTTGGTAGATCATGCTAATAAACTTAACATCTGAAAAGTAGAGGCAAGAGGATCACAGGTGTGTTGTCAGTCTGAGATACACAGTAAGATGCAAGCCAACCTTGTCAACAGAGTAAGAACCTGCTTCAAAACACGTAAACACACACACACAAACACACACACACATGCACGCACTAAAGAGAAAAATAATAAAATACACATAAATTTCAAGGAACCCAAGGAGATTATAGCATAGTATAAGGATAAATTTAATATATAAAAACCTATCTACATTATGATCTATTCATAATGAATTAGCATAATTTGGAATTCAAAATATGACAAGATTTTATCAGTACCATAAAATTAAATATATGCACATAAATCTATACCTACATAACAAAAACTTAATTTTAGATGCAAATAGACAGTGGTAATTGAGATAAATAAGAATAAATAAATACATATATTAATCTAAATAAATGAAAATACTTTATTTCAGAAATGTTTTTAAAGTGTTGCATTCCCTACAAAGTAGAGTCAATATAGCATCAATAAGTAAGAAGTATTCTTAGTAGCTCTCTGGCCTGTAAATCTTTTCTATTGTTGCTTTACAATACTTTGTGTCATGCACATTCCACTGTGTTACTGCTACAACTTATTCTCCAGTATACATATGGCCACATGCTGTCATTTATCTTACACAATGCCCAGAAGTGTATTTTCTGGGTGGTGTGATTGGGGCAGATTTAAATCTTTGGCAATGGTTTCCTTTACTTATTTACTTATTTCCCTCTTCATTTTAACTTTTTCTTAAGAAAATCTATCAGATTTCTTCTGAATTACAATTGCTCATTGCTTTCCCTTTGTGTCTTGGGGAAAAATACAACCAGGCATCACAAAGGTTGAAAATGTAACCTTTGACATAATACTCTATTTTTATTTGGACCCAACTTCCTTTATTAAGATGAACTTCATTTTTAGTTAACCAGGAAAAATAGAGGGGAATCCAGATGTTGGATAGAGAGTGGTACCCAGGAGTGTATTTCCTCTTAAACTGTTTTTAAATACAAAACAAAACAAACTCTCTTCTCTCGCCTTCTCTTCATCACTCAGAACAAATCTGTGCCACAGTCATTGAGGTTCTTAGGATTTCTGGAGGGCAAACTTGATTAAACACTTACAGATTTGTTCCTTGAACTTTCAAGTTTGATTTGGGTTTTGTCATAACTTCCCCTCCTGTTCCATTTGTCCTTGTCTCTATCTCCCTAATAAACTTTATTTGAAAATACTTGTGTTTTACAAGTTGTGTGTCTTATTATGTCAACTCATAACATCGTCCTACTAAATGTCTCCCCTTTCATTTATCCATTCTCTCTTATTTCCACAAGCTCTGTTACCTTCTTGTCTCTGAGACTACTATACTAACTGCAGGATCAGTTCTGAGCACATATAGGCATTACAGAAGCATAATTACATGTTCCATCTGCACTGTCTGTGTGACATTTGACAAGGTACTTAACATGGAGAAAATGAACTTAAGGTATTCGAACCTGCACAATTTGAATTAATTGCCTACTACTTCATTTTAATCTAGAATTAGGTAATGTGCACAAGAATGAAGGTATAAATAAGTGTTCCCAGATAATGCAATATTTGTAGCTGATCTGCTTTAATTGTATCTTGGTCAGTGATTGGAGATTATCCTTAGAAAACTGAACTATGCTGTTAAAGACCTGAAGGAAAGGATGGATAAATGTCAGACTATTACACATGTTGCATAATGCACTTAGCATTAGCTTGTCCTAAGTCCACTATATTTAATAGCCATTTTCATAAGTGGCCCAAGTTATAAACTTCTATCAGTTTTTACATTAGTAACATTGTTTGAGAATTTTGTAAATATGTGTTTTGTTCAAGTTTACTATGAGTTCCCTCTACTCCAATTTATCCTCCATACCCATCAACTATTATTCCCTCCCAACTTCATGTTATTTTTTTTTTTAACTAATTTCACTCAATGGATCCAGTATGTACATGGGTTTAGGGCTAACTTCCGGAGCATGGTAACAATTCAGGGACAATGTCTTTGAAAAGAAAACCTGTTTTCCCTCTACCAGTAATCATCAATTGTTAATGGCTTCGCATGTAAAGATGCAACTTCCTGGTCACTGCCTACATCCATGTTAAGATTTTGCCTGGTATAATCCTTCTCAGATCTTTGCAACTGCCCTGTTTTGTACTTAAAACATTGTTTTTATGTGTTTGTTCACAGCTCTGGGTCTTAAATCTTTCTATCTTCTCTTCTATGGTACTCCTTTAAATGTTATGTAAGTACAATAATCACTTTTGCTTCCATCATCCTACTGTAGCATTATTTTAAGAAGAAAATAAAAACTGCCTTAAATGATTACATTTGGCTATTTCCACTGAGAATTTGTTGGTTGTCAGTCTTTGCAGATATTTTTATTAAAGAAGAGGCACTTTTAAATTAATAATAGATGAAATAGAAAATAACAGGAGAAAGGCTAATAATTGTAAGAATAGAACAGCTATAAATTGTTCCACAGAGTATCAAACGTATTGTTTGTATTCTCCACATTTCTGTAATCCTCTCCTACCTTATGATTATTGTCATTTATGTAATAATGATAGTTAGGGAATGTACGTTTCAGGAATTCATTGTCCCATATAATCTTCTGATAAATTTTGGGTATTTAAAATATTTCCTATTTTCTGGATCTCAAGGGGTTTGAATAAATTGATCAAGTTATATATTATTGTCTTAATGGTGGTTTCTGAACAAAATAATTTTTGGAGTCCTTGAATTGATTTAAAGTTCTTTGGAAGGTCATATCTAGTCATATATTACATTGATATATTTTGTCCTATGTTCCCTTGAGACCAAGGATATCACACAATTGTTTTATACTGTTGGAGAAGTATAAAATAACTCCCCTTATGATGCATTTGATGGATAGTATATAAATGAACATCCTTAATCCAAATTATCTGCAATGTCAACAGATATTTCAATTTCAATTTTGTTAATTTTCTTTTAAACTGTATGATGTATATTGGGAATAGGTAGGTATTAATTTTTGGGGGTAAATATATTTTGGTGTTATTTCTTCAACATGTGAATGATCTGCCACTGCGCAAGTACCTCCGTAGATGAACTGAGTACATGTCAAGAAACAGAAGAGAATTATAAATTGGAGCTGAGTCTTTGCCAAGAGATTGCTTCTGGGGTTCAGGTAACAGGACTAAGGAGAGAAGTCCGGGGAGGTGGAGGGCATCTCTGATAATGAACTTCATCATTTTCCCTAAGGTTGGTTTCTGACAGTGCAGCCTACAGTGGAAGAGACAATAATTTTTTTACCACCTTAATCTTAATTAGCTGGCATCACCTTTGCCTAAACACCAATGTATTTTGTAAATTACTTTGTAGAATGATAATTAGTACAATATTGAAATTGTATGAGTTTTCCATAAGAACTGGAATCCTAAATAGCATGATTTGCTACAAAACAGCTAAAAAGCCATTACATTTACCCTCTGGGAAAAGCCTTTGTTTTGTTGTCTTATTCAAAATTCTGCAAAGCAAACTACCTACATTGGGACTGTTGCTACCCAATGTAATGACTGTGTAATGGGTTTAGCCACTGTGTTAGATATGGATTAAAGTTTGAGGATAAAATGTTTTAGGTGTGTGCTTGTGTGGTGTGCATTTATTACTTCAGAGTAACTGCAGCAATAGAAAAGAAGCTGTAGATAAGTGAGGATATATTTAACACTCTTTCTCTAATAAGTAAAAAAATACTATTGGCATCTTTAGTATCTACTGTTGATTACATATGTATTCATTGTACAGAAATAAGCTCAGCCATATACTTTAGCTTAGTTCCTAAACTTATTAGAATAGACTAGAAATGTTAATTTTATGAATAGAAATAAATTTGTTAGTTTTCTAATTAAATTCAGAGTATACACACATACATCTTTATATATAAATATATTAATCGAATTATTATATATTTAAATATACCTATTATATAATTTAACAAAAATACATTTGACATAATAACATATAGCAAATGATTTCATAGAACTACTTCAAATATAGTTTACTGTTTGTAACAATTGGTATCTCTACTCTATCTTTGAGCAACGTTTTGTATATCTGTTGCTCTATTTGTTCTCTGTGTCCATTCTTGTTGCTTCGTTTTCTCTTTAGCAGGTTATCTATCCTAAATAATAGAGAAAAATCTGTAAAATTTTCTGTTTGTAAGACCCTGGAACGTCTTTTTGAAAAAAAAAAGCAAAATTAAGAGAATTGACTATTGGTAGATTTTTATAATAACATATCACACTGAAAGTCCATTTCAGATAATAATCCCTTCATCTTTGTTCTGGTATGTTTTTCCAAGTGTGAAAGATACTTTTATATGATGTGGAAATCCTCACGTAGCCAGTAGGAAATCTATTCTGATAATTCAATGTTCATAGTCGCAATAATTATAAACTGTTGGGATACAATAGCAAAAATTCTGCATAAGTTCTTTAGGTTGCTACAGAGAAGGTCTTAAGACTAGGAGATGTAAACATAAATGTACATTATAAAGTCTTATGGACTGAAAAATCTAAGACCTGTATGTTGTTGATACTGCTCTCTCTTCCACAAACACACACAGAGAACACACTCACACACATACACACACACACATTTATATATGTGCATACATAATACCTATATATATGCATATATATTTGCATATAAACAGCATTTATCTTAATAATATCTACAGTTTAAGACCTTAAAAATTACTTTTCCTCACAAGTAAATCTTCTTAATTAGGCCCTCCTTTTTGCAGATGGAATTCTCCATCTTTACATGGCTTTTGGACTCTTTTGTGCATAAAGACGATGATCTAATGTCCTGTACTCTGAAGGACACCAGTGCCATCAGATCAGAACTTCATGGAGATGTTTTACTTTAAGAACCCCCCTAAAGGCTAATGTCCAATTAGATTTTAAGAATTTGTTAAAGATACTTTCTTTTCTCCAATGTCCATTATTTGCCTCTTTGTGAAAAAAATCAAGGTACTTGCTGTTGTACCATCTTGTACATGTTCTTCAGTTTTGTACACTGATCTTGTGTCTATGAAATGTCATGTTATTTTTATTATTATATCTTTTTTTATCACAATTTGAAATCAAAGATGGTGATACCTTAAGGGCATATTTTTTTAATCAAGATTGCAGCAGTTATCTTGAGTCTTTTATGTTTCCATATGAAATTTAATATTATTTTTACAACTCACCCCATGATTACATTTGAAAGTTGATGGGTATTACATTGAATATCAAAATAATTTGGATATTACTTGGCTGATAAAAATTAAAAATTATTAAGTTTTCATGTAAATAGATGGATTTGTAAATAGTCATTATAAGTGAGATAATCCAGACTAGGAAAGACAATAATCATTTGTTTTCTCTCTTTTGTAGATACTTGATTTGAATATTCAGATATGAGCATTACTTTTGGAATAGGCATAGAGGTACAAATATTAATAAGGGGCTCTTTAGAGGTGTACTTCTATTCCTAGAGTTAATGTAGATAAAAAGTAGTGTATAAAAGGTAAAAGAAGTCGGGCGGTGGTGGTGCACGCCTTTAATCCCAGCACTCGGGAGGCAGAGACAGGTGGATCTCTGTGAGTTTGAGGTCATCCTGGTCTACAAGAGCTAGATCAAGGACAGGAACCAAAAGCTATGGAGAAACCCTGTCTTGAAAAATCAAAAAAAAAAGGTAAAAGAAAAATAATAAAATGTAAAATATTTAGTAAGGTGGAAGATGGGAAGATAAGTAGAGGCAGAAAGACAGAAAAGGTAAACAAAACTAAAAACCTATCAAAAGCCTCAAGTGTAAACAATTAATACAGAAGCTTCCTAAAATATGTATGTACATGTACATAAAACGTCGCAGTGAAATTACTCTAAAATGAGGTAATAATGCCCATACTATGAACCATAGGCTAACAACAAATATAAAAAACAGTGCCAGGGATTAATTTCTTCTCTAGTAAGTTGTCATAAATGCAAAAATAAGTACAAGTTATTGCCAAATCTCTTGGATAACTTACAGAACTTGAAAGTAAGATTGTATTTCTGAAGATACCATGCACTTGAGTCATAGAACTTGCTGTTGCTGACTTAGAAGCTTAATCCCTACTGGTTATCTGGAAGATTCTGAGCAAGTTACTGGAGAAGAAAATAATTATTGGTCTTATTCATCTGAGATAAATATGATTTTCAATAGCAATGACCCTGGCAACTTATTCAGAATGGTGTGATCCTTACACAAATGTCATGACTGGAGCTAAATTTCATGATTGAATTTAAACCTTGGTCCTCAAGTTGAAACCCATGCTGGCCACTTTTATTGGTCTAAGAATCTTTGGTCAGACAAGTCATAGACCCAAAGACAAAGGCTACTCCAATTATTCTATTAAATGGGCATGTTATTGAACTTATTTTTAATAACCACACATTAGTATATCTTTCCTTCTTCATCACAGAAAAATCAAATCTTATCTTCCTTCCTTCCTTCCTTCCTCTTTCATTTTCTTTTCAGTCAAAGTAACCATGGAGTATAAACTCTTCAAATATGAAACAAAGTAAATTTTTTTCTATAATCATCTCATCTACTTATCATTGTATCATTATTTAACTGCACATTTCTTGTAAATTACTTTAGATTAAGTATATTTTGAGATAGTAAATTTATATCTATTTATACATGTAAATAATTTAAAAAGTTCAATTTTATTTTTTTAATATTAATGCTGTGAGATCAGATATTAATATGAAGTTGTTTTGTTTGATATGCCAAGTTTTATTGCTTTCCTACAGAATACATAGTTAGAAATGTCTTGAAAATTACTAGTCTAGTTTGGAACACCCAAAAGATTAAATGACCTACTGAGCTTTTCTCAGTGACACATCCAGCACCATGTAGAATTTTGTTTTGTGTGGAAAGGTGATACAATGAAACATGAAGTGAAGGTACAGTCATGACTAAAGACCAAAGTCAGTATTTATATTTACATTACATTCAGTCTGAGCAAATGTCAGCTCTGTATGCTATCGGCTCACACAGCTAATAACATTTAGAAAACAATCAACTGATTTCTGCAATGACTGGCAATAATCACTTCATCTATGAAAGACAGCAGCTTTAGACCTCTGTCCTCTCACTTTGTTAATCCACTGGTAATTAACAAAGACTTGACCAAAATAAAAATATCCTTTATATAAGACCATATTATTAAAATATACAATTTGTGCATACAGACATCGTCTCCAAAGTGCTTCTGGCACAGCTTCTGGCTTTTCTCTGGCCAAAAGTTTGGAAGTATGTTTTGTATTAAATTGATCCTTTCAAGGGATCACTTTAAAAAATAACATTTTGTATCTAAGAACTACTTAAATTGTTCCTTAAGACTGTCACATGAATATTATAAAAATTTAAGAAAAGATTATGGTTCTATTTAAATTTAATTCCTGTATTTACAATATTGTCTTGATGACAATCTTGTTTGAAACTATAAATAATTTACCTTAAACATTATATGGAGTAAGGAAGCCATTTTCCACAAGCATCCTATACTTCCATCCACATTTGCAATGACTTTGTTGGATGCATTCTTTCGGCAAAGTAACCTATGGAAAATATTACACAGTACATTTACCAGACAGATGTAAGATCTCAATTTTAATGCCTAGAACCCAAGAAGAAGATTGAACATTTCAGGATTAACTCTAAGGCAAGATGAGCAGACAACTAGACAAGGGAGATGAAACAAATGAGAAGCAGAAAATTGACAACCACTGGACATTTTGCAAGGAATGTGGAGGTGCTTAATAGCTTATTCTAGAAGCCTGCCATGTGCCTCATAATTGGACTACAAATTTTCATGACATGATTTGCAACAGTTTAGGTAATATATATTACATTGACAAATTAATGTCTTTTACATGATTTGACATATATTTCAGGAAATTCTTTTCTCCTGTCCATCATTATCAAAATCAAAGAAAATAAGAAATAAATCATGTTTTACTTTATAGAAGAAAATATGTGATGATAGAATGTTGAGGGTAGTGCAATCCAATAACTTCACAGATCTGCTGCTGAAGAGTTTGCTATTTCAGCTATTCTTGGAATAGAGGAGTACAAGAAAGCATGCTTTGTCATTTTCACTGTTTGACGACATATATTTCATCTAGAAATTCTTTCCACATTATATCAAAATACATCTTCCTCTAGTGATGATTTTGAAATGAAAACTCACAATTTAGTGTTACTACAAGAATATTAATTATTTACTTAAAATTAAGATGTTATATGTTAAAGCGAGAATCCTATAGTCGACTGTTAATTTTAAAACTGTTTTTTTAATCCTCCTTAGTTATACACCACAATTTCTAACTAGAAAATCTTTTCATAGCAATTTATTTTCTAATTCAAAGCTAAGTTGTGTTTACCATCTACTATATACAAAATATGAAGGAATAAATAATAAAGGAAAATAGAAGGTAATTAAGTATATCTTTTGGATAAATTATTGAACCAATATTAGTTACCATGATATTTACCAAGTACTCTATAAGGTAAATAAAGACATAGCTATTGTTTAGTTGACTTTCAGCAGAGATGTCATGACAGTTAATTATATAAAGTAATATCAATTCAATGGTATGTTTGACGTTTTATCATTTTGTATTCATATATCTGGCAATAATTTACTTCAGAGAGTGTCTTATAGTTTATGAAATACACAACAACGAAGTAGGGAATGCAGACTTGAAGAAGTATGAAGTGGCTGTTTCCATTGCACCTATGACGTGGGGTAAGAACAGGATTTCAGTCTATTCTATAAAACCTCAAGACTTTCCCTTCATGATCTTGCAGCAAGGCTTCTATAAAAGTTCCACAATTTTCGAAAACAGTGCCACCTTCTGGGGACAAATTATTCCAATGAATGAATACAGTAATAATAATTTACATTCAAAGTACTTTCTGTTACTACTTCCCTTGTAATTAGTTCTCTAGGACCTATGTATTTATTTTAATAAAAATATAATCATGTCAACATCAAAAGTCCTCATTGTCTTTAAATGATCTAATAATACTGTTTAAAAGTTGAAAGCTTATTCAGAAACTCAAAGAAATCTTTAAATGCATGCCTCAGAAATGTCAAACATAAAAACAAATTACATATTGACTGCACTAAATAACAAAAAGTAAATATTCTCATTTTAAAAATGAGAAAAAAATGGGTATAAAGTGGAAATATTGAAATAAACAAGACTGAAATCTGATGGAGAGAATACTAAATTCTGTTTCATATTAAGTATCTGGAGCTGTTGATTGAATTGTTCAGGCTCCAAAATCTTGGGTAGCCACACAATCACAGCTATGCAACATGCAGAACATAAGTACTCAGTCTTGTACATGATCACTTCATGTCCACAGCTTTCCTCCGCAGATGAGTGATTAGTCCATAATTTCCTGCGTCCTTTTTCTAGGTTGTGTCACTTTTCCCTATAACTGATTACCTTTTAGGGACATACATTGCCTATCTTCATTATCTCTCTTGACCCTTGGCCCAAGATTTCAATAATCCAGTACTTTCACTGATGGTGGTGGGTCTTGTATCTTATCTGTTGCTTTCATTGGTTAACTAATAAAGAAACTGCCTTGGCCCTCATAGGACAGAAAATTAGGTAGGCGGAGTAAATAGAACAGGATTCTGGGAGAAAAAAGCTGAGTCAGTGAGTCGCCATGATTCTCCCACTCCAGACTGAGGGAGGTTAAGATCTTCTCTGGTAAGCCACCTCATGGGCTACATAGATTATTAGAAATGGGCTAGTCCAGGTGTGAGAGTTAGCCGAGAAAAGGCTACATAAAATGGGCCAAGCAGTATTTAAAAGAATACAGTTTCCATGAAATCATTTCAGGGCATAAGCTAGCCATGCAGGCAGCCGGGTGACGGGGACGCAGCCCCGCCGCTCCTACTACAACAGATTGGCGCCCAACGTGGAGCGCCAAATGTGGCAGCTTAGATTAATGTAGACAAATTGTGATAGGTATATACAACTTTAATGAAAAAATCAGACTCACAAAACCAAGGATCCTGCGGAGTACAGGAAACAGGAAGAGAGTGCGCAGGCTTCTGCGCCCCCATTTATAAGTAAACGCTCACCCGAGGCAAGCCCGCCCTACATTTCACATCTTACATGATGGCAAAATCAGTACATGTGATGACATTGCTCAGTTATGCTTCCGAAACAAGATGTAGTTTGCCCTCATCAGAAAAAAATCTACAATGGCCTCTGTATGCCTTGGTGGATTAATCTGAGAAAGCACTCTCCTGAACAGTTTTTATTTTTTTCTGAACCAGAATACTCCCTAATTTTTACGTTTAGGTCATGATTTCTTTTTCAAATGAGTTTGCAGTTTTACAATTAGAGTCATGGATGAATGGAATCTTACATGCAGGTAACTTTCTTATGACTTGGTAGGGAGCACTATTTATTGTTTTCTCTCACTACAGGCTTGGGAAAGAGCAATGAGCAGCAACCATGACACAGTCTGAATACTATCTGTAGTTGAAATTCACTTATCCAAATAAATTACCCCATAACTTTTGAATTCAGCTTCACTAAATTCCTTAAGACAAGTGTCAAAGTTGCCACGTTCTTTGCCAGAATAATGTTACAACACAATTCTCTCTAGTATGGTCATTAACAGAGTCCTTGTTCACTGATAAAATCCCAGTAGTAAGGCCTTCACTATACTGATTTCTCAATGCATTCTGATCTTATAAACCTTTACCAGAATGTCCAACCATTCTCTATTTAAAGTATTTTAGAAAATCTCTGACTCAAAATTGCAAGGGCTTCCACATTTCCTCTGCAAACTGAATGCAAATGCTTGAGAAACACAGCTGTATCACAGCAATGACCCTACTTATTTGGTAGGAGTATACTAATACAAAATTATGAATGAATTAACTTTTTTTCTTTTCCTGTTGTCATTACTTGAATTGAAGCTATTTGAGGGAAAAAGGGTTAAATTTGCCTACAGTCTTGAAAGGATATGATCCATCACTACGAAGTAAGTTCAGCTAATGATACGAGATGGATGGTCACAGGATCTGCAGACAAGAAGTAGAATAGGGCAGGAATTGGGGCTACACAATCAAACCATAGGGTCTGTTCTCTGTAAACATATTCCTGTAATGAGGCTTTACCCCTTAAAAGTTCAATAACCTTTCATAACTAGTGATTCTAAGTGGTAATAAGTTATTTAACTATATGGACATGAGCATATAGAGGACACATCATCATCAAACTACAACATGTGTCCTGTGTCTCATTCTTTTTATCACCGGTTAGTGCAATATGGAGTATCTTCACAACTGTGAATTTTACTGGCATGTGGCTTCTTATAATATCTGTAGCCCCATTTTAATGGGTTAAAATAATGTTATGCGTTTTTAATGTCTCAAAATTACTTCTCTCTGAGCTTTAAAAGTAGAATTGTGTAGTCAAAGTCATATATTAGGAAATTACACATTTGCTCACATAAACATTACAATATTAAACAGTTTTAAACAGCATTCATCTAAAACATGACATAAGTAAATGATTTAATTTCTAAAATAACATAAGTCAACCTTGGAATTGAATTAAATCTCTAAAATTATCAATTTATCTGCCTTTTTGATTTATCTTTTATCATAAATAAAACTCACTAGTTTGTATATAGGTTGTCATAATGATGAAGATAGTGTATATCAAGATGTAATATATGGCATACTAATAATTCAATAAGAAATGCCTATAATTTCATTGAAAATTAAGGAGCATGTTGAAATACATGAGAAAAGACTATTATTGCTTACTAAATATTATATAATGATGCTGAAATCAGTTTAAAATTTAAATATTAATGACTTATCACATTGAATGTAGGTACAACTATATTATCAGAAATTTATCCTACATTCTTAATGTCAGATAAAGGTAGCTATTCATAGAACATGCTTCAGTTCTGGCCTCAAAAGTTTATTTTATGTTTTCTACAGCACAAAAGAACAATGACAACTTTCACAGACCTGGAGTTTTGGCACTTCCGTGAGCTAATGGAAATTCCTACCTAGTTTTATAAACCTCACATGTACAACACCAGACTATATTAGCAGAATTGCACCAGCATCCATTAGATTTCGTCACTCTTTGTATTTTTATTAAAGTTTCATCTCTTTTTTATTAAATAAACATCTCTTCTTATGTCCAGCTTATCCATATTTTCTATTAACATCCACAGCATCCAACAAATTACCAACATGTAACAGATATAAATGTAATGAATATCTATTAAATTTAATCCTTGACTAATTATCTCCACTCCTCTTCACCTTCCTAATAATACTTTTTGATTAGCCTTACAAGAACAGAATGTTCCTAACAACATGCGCTAATGTAAATGTATTAACTTTGTTCAAATCTACCTATTCCTGGTATAAACATTAAAATATAGGCAGAAATTAAGAATTATTATACCTACTAATTTAACAATATTTTGTGTCCATATTATTTTGAGAGCTTACTTGGTAGCATGTGAAAAAATGTTTTCCCTTCTCTCCATTCTATGTTCATGTGTATATGACACGTGTGTGCATGGACATGTGCCCGTGTATACATGTACCTAATGGGCAGTTAGTCTTTCATTTAGTAAAGATCAATTAGGAACTCAGTTTATTACCTCTAAAAATTAACTCATCATAAGACATCTCATAAGTAAAAGAATATTAGATTTTATAGATTTTCTGAGAACAGAATCTTGTTTAATTTTGAATATAGTCTACGGCTTGGTAGAATATTCAGATCCAAGAAAGTCTGAGATACAACAATTATAATAGTCCTTGATTTTTAACTTAGTATGTTTCTGCTTTGTTCCTGGGATTTGCCATTCCTTTCTTTCTGTTGTTCTTTGAATCACATTCCATTCTGTCTTTACTATCACTGGACAATCCTCTGAGCATGTTACCAGTTGAATACCAGGAGAGAATCTACTATTCCTAATGTTCTTTTATTTTTTCTGCAAGGTACTTTTGATTTAAAGTTGATATTACTGGCCAGCTTGTACTTTTGTCTGATTAGGTCAGCTACCAATTTTGCCCTAAGGATGTAGTCATATTCACTTGGCAGTGAGTTGGCAATAACTATTTAGGATTGCTTTTCTAGTAAAGGTTTCAGAATATTGTGTTTTGCCACATAAAGGGTAAGTGTGGTAGGTAACTATCATGGTTACCTTCTAAGTGACTTAGAACATTTTGCAAAAGAAGAGTAGGAAGTTTTTTTTTTTAAAGATTTCTGTCTCTTTCCCACCGCCGCCTCCCCTTTCAAGTCCCCCTCCCTCGTCAGCCCAAAGAGCAGTCAGGGTTCCCTGCCCTGTGGGAAGTCCAAGGTCCACCCACCTCCATCCAGGTCTAGTAAGGTGATCATCCAAACTGCCTAGGCTCCCACAAAGCCAATAGGTGCAGTAGGATCAAAAACCCATTGCCATTGTTCTTGAGGTCTCAGTAGTCCTCACTGTCCGCTATGTTCAGCGAGACCGGTTTTAACCGAGGCTTTTTCAGACCCAGGCCAGCTGGCCTGATAGAACATCCCCATTGTCTCAGTGTGTGGGTGCACCCCTCGCGGTCCTGAGTTCCTTGCTCATGCTCTCTCTAAATATCCTTTCTGTTTACACCTGTCCACTGTATACTTTTATATTATAAGATCTACATATCAATCCAGAATATCTTAAGAAGGAAAATTGTGTTTTAGTATTATACAAAATGTAAAATTGAAATGTTCTAGTTGCCTAGATGTCAACCAACTGAGTTATTGAGAAAAATACATAATGTAATTATGAATTCAACACAGTAATTAGTGGAGCTCAAAATTGGAGATTGAAATAATCATCTGGATTGTGGTACCCAGACTCAGGAAGACAAATTTTGCATGCTCACACTTACATCAAGATGGTAGCTTTGAAACTTTGAATATGTTTGTATTAAATGAAATGCACAATATTGGGAGGACATGATTTGCTCAAGACAGTGAATCGTTAGCATCAATATTCATGGGCCTAGGAGCCCTAGGTCCTGCAGTGTGAGGTATTTTGGTGTCTAGAACAGTCTGTTAGAAAGTGTTCCAAGCTATATACTTATATTTCTCTTTATGTTCTTGGTCTGTAGGTGGCTTCCTTTCATTTTCTTTCCTGACTTTTAGTCCTTTACTGGTGCAGTTTTGTGGAATATTTTGTGAATACAGGATTGTTTTAGAAAAAAAGGAGGAAGAGCAGTAGGAACAGGTAATAAATTTACTTGCTTTTATCGAATATAGAGACTGAATTTTTCTTTTTGACTGTTATTCCCCAAAAGGTTATGTGTCTCATCAATGATAAAATACATAGAATTCCTTGGAAACTTTCTTATTATCCACATGTCTCTAAGAACCAAGAGAAACAGGATTTGATAAACATTTTATAGACAGAAGAATCCCAATGTTCTTTGAGAGTTTTGACTGTCTTCTGAAAAAGAAAATTTGTCATTTGGAAAACCTGATAATTTGGTTCTTGCTGTTCTAGTTTAGTGATAAAAGCATTTAATAAAACTTATCTCTTTGAAATGTGATGACAACCCCATCTTTATGTCATTGGACTTTATGTTGTAATGCAGGTTCTAAATGTCTAGAATGTACCAGGTTACTCTTATTGAACTGTTAGAGGTTTCCTTATCTTCACTGCTTATTTGTAAAATATTAAAGTTAAAAAATAAAACCCTGAAAGAAAATAAGCATGAAGAATAAGAGATAGTGAAACAAAGGCAAAAAGGAAAAGAAAGTGTCCACTTTAAAAAAAAAGCTATGAACATAGTTGAACAAATACTTTTGTAGTATGATAGGGCATCTCTTGGGTATATTCCCAAGAGTGGTATTGCTGGATCCTTGGGTAGGTCGATCCCGAATTTCCTGAGGAACCGCCATACTGCTTTCCAAAGTGGTTGCACAAGTTTGTGTTCCCACCAGCAATGGATGAGTGTACCCCTTACTCCACATCCTCTCCAGCAAAGGCTATCATTGGTGTTTTTGATTTTAGCCATTCTGACAGGTATAAGATGATATCTCAAAGTTGTTTTGATTTGCATTTCCCTAATCGCTAAGGAGGTTGAGCATGACCTTAAGTGTCTTTTGGCCACTTGAACTTCTTCTGTTGAGAATTCTCTGTTCAGTTCAGTGCCCATTTTTTAATTGGGTTAATTAGCATTTTAAAATCTAGTTTCTTGAGTTCTTTGTATATTTTGGAGATCAGACCTTTGTCTGTTGCGGGGTTTATGAAGATCTTCTCCCAGTCAGTAGGTTGCCTTTTTGTCTTAGTGACAGTGTCCTTTGCTTTACAGAAGCTTCTCAGTTTTAGTAGGTCCCATTTATTCAATGCTGCCCTTAATGTCTGTGCTGCTGGTGTAATACATAGGAAGTAGTCTCCTGTGCCCAAGTGTTGTAGAGTACTTAATAGCCAGAACCTGGAAACAACCTAGATATCCTTCAATGGAAGAATGGATGAAGAAAGTGTGGAATATATACATATTAGAGTACTACTCAGTGGTAAAAAACAATGACATCGAGAATTTTGCATGCAAATGGATGGAAATAGAAAACACTATCCTGAGTGAGGTATCCCAGACCCAAAAAGATGAACATGGGATGTACTCACTCATAATTGGTTTCTAGCCATAAATAAAGGACATTGAGCATATAATTTGTGATCCTAGAGAATCTAAATAAGAAGGTGAACCCAAAGAATAACATACAGTCATCCGCCTGGATATGGGAAGTAGACAAGATTGCCGGGCAAAAACTGGGAACTTGGGGGTGAGGGTGGCATGGGGCTAAGGGGAAATGGAGTGAGAAATGTGCGAAGGGAAGGATGGGGGGAGCTTGGGGGAATGGGATGGTTGGGATAAAGGAAGGGTGGATACGAGAGCAGAGAACTATATATCCTAATTAAGGGAGCCATCTTAGGGTTGGCAAGAGACGTGACTCTAGAGGGGCTCACAGGTGTCTAGGGAGAGGTCTCCAGCTAGTACCTTGGGCAACTGAGGAGAGGGAACCTGAAATGACCTTATTCTATAGCCATACTGATGAATATCTTGCATATCACCTTAGAACCTTCATCTGGCGATGGATCGAGATAGAGACAGAGACCCAAATTGGAGCACCGGACTGAGATCCTAAGGTCCAAATGAGGAGCAGAAAAACGGAGAACATGAGCAATGAAGTCAGGACCACGAGGGATGCACCCACCCACTGTGATGGTGAAAATGATCTATTGGGAGCTCACCAAGGCCAGCTGTATTGGGACTGAATAAGCATGGGATACAACCGGACTCTCTGAACATGAGGGACAATGAAGGCTGATGAGAAGCCAAGGACAATGGCACTAGGTTTTGATCCTAATGCATGAACTGGCTGTGGGAGCCTAGCCTGTTTGGATGCTCACCTTCCTGGACCTAGATAGAAGTGGGAGGACCTTGGACTTCCCGCAGGTCAGGGAATCTGGACTGCTCTTCAGTCTCGAGAGGGAGGGGGAATGGAGTGGGGGGAGGGGCGATGTGTGGGAGGAGGGGGAGGGAAATAGGAAACGGGGAGGAGGCAGAAAATTTTTTCAACAACTAAAAAAATAAGCAAACAAAAAAAGAAAAAAAGAGAATCTATTACAGTTCAAGAATAATATTCTGTGTTGTCTCTACTGATTGAGAATAGTGTAACATGAACACCAAAGTGAAGTGTCATGGTGGTATGTGATAGATCAACTCTGAAGTTTTAGAAGCCTCTGAACATTTTAAACTAACTCCAAAACATTAATGCACTAAGCAATCTTGATGAGTTACTTCAAATATGAAATTCCATCGTGAAAATCAGAAAACAGGGAAAATGACATGGAAATATTAGGTTAAGTCAGCATGGGCAAGGCATGGAGTACAGACTAAAGCCATGCTTTGTCATTAGAAATAAAAGGAGCTCAGGAATATCAATGAGTTTACAAATAGCTTATGAAAGTTTTTGCATGTTCTTGGCAGAAAGGGTGCTGAATCAGATGGGAGGAAAAATAGAGGGTTGTTGCAGTGGATTGAGAAGGTGAAATCATAATCAGAATTATTATATGGAATAATTCATTTTCAGTAGAGGAAAAATAGTTGTAGTAAAAGTTACTTATGTAAAGATGTGTAATTCTAACCCAATTCTGACAGAACAATTTATCTTGTAACTCAAAGAGGAATGAATACAGGGACCAAAGATCTTTAAGGACTATGTATAGAAGCAGTATGTCCTCATGCAGGGTGTCAGAACAGCAGAATAACTATATCCAAAAACCAAAAACATATTCAATGCCAATACGGTAAGAGAAGACCTATATAAGCAGAACTATCATGATAATTTCCTGTACATTTTTGTTGAATGAGAAATATAACAAGTATATCATACTGTTAATACTGTAATTTTCTGGCCATCTTTTTGTTCTATTTCTGCCTTAGAATTTTTGTGGAAATTGATTTAAAACAGTTGTCACTACACTTCTATGTTCGCTGCTTAATTTGCATTCTTTTTTTAAAAAAGCTAAAATAGATTTAATTGATTAAAAAAGTTTACTTTCCACATAAAAAGTGAAGGTCAATTTTAATACATACGCATTTGACCTTGTTGATTCTATTCTTCAGTTTGTTAAAATACCTGCCAAGATAAAGCCTGGAATCAAATCAAACTCCTTTGTTAACTAAGGCATCCACCCGAGCACTAAGTGTGAATTCTGGCTAACCAGTAAGGGTGCTATTACCTAAGTAGTGAACATGTTGGTTAGATGAAAGGGAAGCAAGTTCTTTGAAGATTTACCATTTACTATTTTAAAATAATCAATCAAATCATCTCCTTTATAAATTAAGGCATCAACCTGAGCACGAAGTGTGAATTCTGGCTAACCAGTAAGGGTGCTACTATCTAACTAGTGAACATGTTGACTGGATGAAAGGGAAGCAAGTTCGCTGAAAATTTTACTATTTTAAAATAAGCAAACAAACCCCACAGAAATGCCTGTATAAAGTGGTTTAATAGTTTCTGAGGGAACTAATTAAACCCTAAGAAAAAGAAAACACTGCCTTTGGTCTATGTTTTTAAATTCAATTTAAATAAGCAGTATAAGAGTGCTTACTAGTACAAATCAAGCTTTGTACAAAGTTATTGGAAAAGTAAAAAGTCATAAATGAGAAAGAAAGTTTGCTGCAACAGCACAGAACACAGAACATACCAACAGAAATATTCAGGACCTTTTTTTGACAATGTGTCTACATTATTTTCTATGTATGAGTGTTTTGCCTGTATGTATGCGTATTGCAACCGTTGCTTGCCTAGTTGCTATGGAGGGCAGACAACAATATTAGATCCCCTGGAAATGGAGTGGACAGATGGTTCTTACTTGCCATGTGGATCATGGGTATTAAATTTGGATCTTCTGCAAGCATGATAGATGCTTTTGACTTGCAAGCCATCTCTTCATCCCCAAGACCCTTTGTATTACAAAATAAAGTTGATAAGACCAGAAGATCACAGAAATAAAATGTGACTTCAAAACATTCAGCAGAAACCTCTATTTCCTAAACATTCTGACCATTTCCGCTCCTTTATATCAGTAACACTAATCATTTAGTACAGAGATAATATTCATATAAATAATAGTTACTTTAAATACATTAACCTGAGAAATACTATTCTAAGCTTTGAAAAAAACTTTAATTTATAGAATTTAAAAATCTACACAGTATGTTCTATTTCTGAAGGTTTTATAAGAATAAATTTGTTATCTCACAGGTACATTGGAAAAGCAAATAAAATTGATTGCACAATATTGTTTGATGTTTAAATATATATCAACACATGTTAAGTGTTCACAGTTAATATAAAATATTAAATACAAATGTGAATTTTTGTGTTATTCAGCCAAATATTTTAATTTTTCATGATTGATATTCAGTTATGATAATAAATGAACTCATTCTATTTGTATATATACTATATATGCACTTAATGTGTTTTGCTATCTGGTTTCTACTTTTCCTTTCCGAAAACTAGGCATGTAATTCTTTACAGGTTCATGTTTATTGCTTGTTCATTGTTTTCACACAAAGCATTCAATACTAGCATACTATCTAACTTACTTCACTAACCATGATGATTTCCAGTTTTACTCATTTTTCTGCAATGGTGATATCTTTTACTTAGTGAATGAATAATACTTCAAATGTCTACTTTCGTATTTTCTTTATTAGCAGTTACATTGACTTGGTCCAGATCTTAGCTTTTGTGATTAGTACTCTAGTAGTAAAGATATGTAAGCTTCTATTTTGTGAGTTGACTTTACTTTTTCCCATATGTACTTGGAGGTACTACAGATGTATCATATGGTATTTTCTTTTGTGCTTCTTTAATATTATTTTCCTTAGAGAAATATTTCTACCAACAATGTGTATGAATTCATATTTCTCCGCATCACTCTAAGCATTTATACTTGGGTTAATTTAACCAGATTAGGTGTAGTGAAATAGTAGCTCACTAAAACTTTGGGTTAAGTTTTTCTGTTGTTTTAAATCTATTTACTAAATATTTATATTTCCTTTTTGGTAGATGTCTCTATCAACAATTTGACCATTTTTAAAAACTGTTACTTGTATCTTATACTTTTGGAATTAACTTTGTTTTAGTAGTGTGTTTAGTCTGCCTAATGATTGTCTCTCAAATGAATAACTGCCATGTATTTTCTCTTCTGTATAGTGTCTCTCTACCATGTTGTTTCCTTTGCTCAACAGATATGTTGTATTCTATGATATTCCATGTATTAAATTCTGCTTTTGATTTTTGTACTTTTTGAGGTGTGAATGTATAGTGTCTGTAGCAAGATCTTGAAGATTTTATTATGTATGTATTTGTGTCTGTGTCTGTGTATGTGTGAATAAGTGTGTATTTGTATGTATGTATGCATTTTCCAGCACTTTCACATCCTACCCTAGAGCTTTTGAAAAGTTATAGTTTTTGTGTAGAGAGGGATAAATAAGGGACTTTCAATATTTTGCATGTGGATATTAGTGGCATAAGAGCTATTGATTAAGGAGACTTTTTTTCAATATATTTTGAACAACTTTATTGAGAATCAGCTAACTGCAAGTGGCTTTCTTTCTGGGTTCTCCTTTCCATTCTCCCAGCCTTCTGCTATTATACTAGTGCTGTGCCATTTTCGTTGCTGCTGTTTGTTTTCCTCTATGTTTGTTTAATATTTTTTAATAACAACACTTTCCATTATTTTTTGAGATGAGGTATCATCACTCTCTGGCTTTCATCTTTCCACTCAAGTTTTCTTGGTCTATTTAGGGTCTTTTATGTTTTCATCTTAATTATGGAATTGTTTTGAATCCTTGAAATTTTGACGGATTGTACTAAATTGATCAATTGCTTATTTATATTTTAGACATTTTAGATACAGTACTTTGTAGTATAATTTTTGTTGTAGAGCTCTTTTATTGCTTTTATTGTGCATTTGCACATGTGAATGTGTGTGTTTATGTACATCTACTGTATAAATGCAATTGCTTTCATGTTTGATCCTTTATCAAAAAACTCTTCATTGTACATTTTATGCCTTGCAATATTTTCATTCCATTATTACACTGAATTTGTTAATAACAGTGTCCTTTGAAGAGGTCTTTAGGTTTTGCATACATAGAATCATATTAACTGCCTTTCCCGTTTGCATGATTTTTCTTCATTTTTTCTTACCAAATTATTTTAACTAAAGTTTCTAGTCCTCAAATGGACTCAGGGTAAGAATGGTTTTCTTGTTCTTGATGTTCTAGTATGTTTTCTGGTTTTTCTCCTCCAGGACAATGCTCAACATGTAATTTTCATATATAGACTTAAACAAGTTGAAGTATGACCTGCCTATATCTCATGCCTCAAGGCTCTTAACATGAAGAAAAATTATATTTTAACATTTTTCTACTTTGTTATACATGATTGTATTCTCTTACTTTCATTCTTTTAATGTGATTCTTGATTCTATTAATATCAATATGATCAATTAATGTGTTCAAATGTCTTTGCTTACTTAAGCTGAATCGAGCTACAGCATGACTTATGCCCTTTTTAATGTATTACTGAATTATATTTCCAACTATTTTTTGTAAACTTTATCTTTCTTTAACTGTGAAATTATTCTGTATTTTTTTTAGTATATGCTTGTATTTTGGTAACAGGAAAATCAAAATTCATAGAATATATATGGAATGTTCCTCCTCTGTTGATTCTATGAATTGTTTGAGAGGCATTGGAGCAAGTTATTAATAGTTTTCCAAAATCATTTAATAAAAAAGAACTTGTCTAGATTTTTGCTTTTCTAAGAGACATTTTAAATAAACACAACTTTATTACTGTTTAATGTTCTCTTCAAGTTTTTCTTTGCATTTATGTTATCCAGATATGATTTTATTTACTCTGATTTATTCAGAAGTATTTTTGTTTCATCTAGATTTTCTAACTGGCCATATTTTTTTTAAAAAGAATATTCTAAAAATACTTTTAATTTCTGAAAAATATGTAAGAGTGCTTATTTGTAACATTGGCTATATGATTTTTCTCTTCACCTATCTTTCTGTCTCATTGTCTTACTCTGTCTTGTTGGCTCTTTGTGTAACTGATGACTTGTCAATTTATTTCATCTTCCAAATAACCAACTATTTCGTTGATTCTTTGTATTTTTTGATTCTTCTTTTTGGTGCTTAACTTTCATTCACATTTTGTGTCGGCCTGGTAATTTCATTGAAACACTTTCTGTATTCTCTTGAATATTATCAAACTTTGAAAAAATAAAATATAATTTTTAGTGTGCCACATTTTCTTTATCCATTCCTCAATCGAAGGACATCTATATTGTTTATCAGTTCCTAGTATCATAAATAAAGCTGCTATGAACAGAGTTGAGCAAGTGACCTTGTGGTATGATTGAGTATCATTTGGGTATATGTCCAAGAGGAATATAGCTGAGTCTTGTGGTAGATTGATTGCAAGTTTTCGTAGAAACCACACAACACAGATTTCCAAAATGGCTGTACAAGTTTGCCCTCCCACCAACAATAAAAAAAGTGTTCCCCTTCCTCCACATTCTCTCCAGGATGAGTTGTCACTTGAGTTTTTGATCTTAGCTCTTCTGACAGATATAAAATGGAATCTCAGAGCCATTTAGATTTACAATTCCTTAATGGTTAAGGTTGTTGACTATCTTTAAGTGTTTCTCCACCTTTTGAGATTCTTTGTTAAAAATTCTCTGTTTAGATCTATATGATTTTTTATACTTAGATGATTTACTATGTTGATACCTAGTTTCTTAAGTTATTTATATATTTTGGAAATCAGCCCTCTGTCAGATATGGAGTTGGCAAATATTTTTTTTTCTGATTCTGTAGACTTCAGTTTTGTTCTATTGACAGTGCTCTTTGCCTTATAGAAAAATTTTCAGCTTTATGAGTTCCCTTTTATTGGTTGTCAATTTTAGTGCCTGTACTACTGGTGTTCTGTTCAGGAAAATGACTCCTTTACCAATGTACTTGAGATGATTTTCTAGTTTCTCTTTTATCTATTCAGTGTATATGGATTTATATTGAGGTTGTTCATCCATTTATACTTGAGTTTTGTGCAGGGTGATAGATTTATGTCTATCTGCATTCTTCTACATTTAAATAACCAGTTTGGCCAGCATCATTTGTTGAAGATGCTTCTTTTCTTTGCATCATTTTGGTTTCTTTGTTGAAAATCAAATGTCTAATATATACTATGGAGTAATTTTTTTCACTGTAAATTTTATTACTCTCATTGATTAATAAAGAGTTGAATGATTTATAACTTGACAGGAAGAGATTGGGTGGGAAATTCTGTGGGATAATACTCTTATACACTGTAAAGTTTTGTCATTCATATAAGTATAATAAAATGCTAATTGGCCAGTAGCCAGGTAGGATGTATAGGTGGGAAACCAGACTAAAACAATTCTGGGAAAAGGATTGTCAGAAAGGTATAGTTACCAGCAAGACACAGAAGAAGCAAGGTGAGAATACATTACTGAGAAAAGATCCCAAGTTATGTGGCTACACATAGATAAGAATTTTGGGTTAATTTAAGTTTTAATAGCTAGCTAATAATAAGCCTGAGCTAAGAGGCCAAGCTGTTTTAAATTCATATAAGACTCTGTGTGTTTCTTTGGGAATGAATTGTTATGGGAATAGGTAGGACATAAACTTCTATATATAAATTACTCACAATATTGGAAAATGACATCTACATAAAATCTGAGAGAGCTTGGAAAGGGAATCTAGACACAAAAGAACAGAGTCAGGCATGGCTTTTAGGTAGCAGTATTTTCTTGGGTATACTCCATTTGCTAGAGACAAGAAGAGGTGCAACACCTTTAGGAGAGGCTTCTAGACTCAATGTTAGTGACATGTTATAGCAGACTGTTAGTTCCTGGCTGCATAGCATCAAAATGATCACACAGAAACTATAGTATTTGTAATACTGTTTGGTCAATAACTTGAGCTTATTTCTGGTTAACTCATATCCAAAACTAGCCTATCTCCATTAATCTGTGTATCACCATGTGGATATGGCTTAACAGGTAGAATTCTGGTGTCTGTCTCTGGCAGGATTACATGGTATCGCTCCAACTCTGCCTTCTTTCTGTCAGCATTCAATTTAGTTTTCCTTGACTAGCTACATTCTGCAAAACGATTGGCAAAAAGCAGCTTCTTTATTCATTAACCAATAAAAGCAACACACATACAAACGGACTTCCCACACCATTGCCCCTTTTCTGTTAAAGAAAAAGGAAAGTTTTAACTTTAACATAGTAAAATTAAATATAAACAACAGGTATTAAGCAAGATTCACAGTTGCAATATTTATATATACTTTATCTTTTATTATAACTAAGGAAAACTATAATTTTAACTACCTATTCTTCAACTTCATCAAAGACTGTAGAAGTATATAATATTATCCAAGTAAACAGAAATTCCATTGTAAGCAACTTCCAAAACTCTAGAAATTACATAGACATCTTACTACCTGGACTGTCACCTAAAGTTCTTCTGCATCATTGGGGCATCCAATCTTCAGCCCATAGGCCCATAGGATCCAGCAGACTTTTCTATGAAGCAGGAAAATTTAAAGACTATTTCGCCTATATTTGCAGTTTGTCAATCACTTTTTTCTATGTCCTGCAGAATGTCTAGCAGATTCTTTCATGAAGCAGGAACCCCAAAGGATGGTCTCATCTCTAGGCAAGTTCAACAATTATTTCTCTGTGGGTCCTGCACATTCAGTTCATACAGTATAACATCAAGCAAACAGGCAAAAATAGTTTCTTGTCCAAATGGTTAGCAAACTCCATAAGTAGCCTCCTTGTTCCTCATCTTCCTCTTGAAGAAATTGGTGCTGCCAGGAGCAGTTGTGTCTCATGTCATGAAAAGTCCTAAGTTATTAAAACATTTTATTTATTTATTTATTTTACATTTTTTTTTATTTTTACTTAAAAATTTCTACCTCCTCCCCTCTTCCCATTGCTCTCTTCCTTCCCCATACCCCTCCCCCTCCCTCTAAAGTTCAAAGAGCAGTAAGGGTTCCCTGCCCTGTGGGAAGTCCAAGGTCCTCCCCCTCTCCATCCAGGTCTAGGAAGGTGAGAATCCAAACAGACTAGGATCCCACAAAGCCAGTATATGCAGTAGGATCAAAACCCAGTGCCATTGTCCTTGGCTTCTCAGTCAGCCCTCCTTGTCTGCCACATTCAGAGTCCGGTTTGATCACATGCTCCATCAGTCCCAGTCCAGCTTGCTTTGGTGAGCTCCCATTAGATCATTCCCACTGTCTCAGTGGGTGGGTGCACCCCTAGCAGTCCTGACTTCCTTGCTCATGTCCTCCCTCCTTCTGCTCCTTATTTGGACCTTGAGAGATCAGTCCAGTGCTCCAATGTGGGTCTCTGTCTCTAGCTTCATCCATCGCCAGATGAAGGTTCTATGGTGATATGCAAGATATTCATTAGTATGGCTATAGGATAGGGCCATTTCAGGTTCCCTCTCCTCAGCTGCCCAAGGATCTAGCTGGGGCACTCTATGGACACCTGGGAACACCTCTAGAGTCAAATCTCTTGCCAACGCTAAAATGGCTCCCTTAATTAAGATATATACTTCCCTGCTCCCATATCCACCCTTCCTCCATCACAACCATCCAATAAATGCCATATTCTGAAGGTCTTTTTAAAGATTTGAAGAATCCCTATCCATCTAAAATATATCTCTGTACATCTAGAAAACCTAATTAACAGGACCACTAATTTGACTATTATAGATGACCATTTACCTGTATTTTTTAATTATACATTGTATTTTTAAGTAAGCTGCCCAAATGCAATGCCTTAATCAAGAGCAGAAAGATTCATATAACAAAATTGACCTAAAATTTGTATCAATAAACCAAGATCTATACCAATGCACAGTAATCATCTCTATAGCATATTCCCCTTTAGATGTGAACAAAAGTTTAAAAACTAGCATTTAGGAAATTTGGGCACAGTTATTTCTAAACTGCTTTCTGCCTTTTGTTAGGCAAAGTATTTTTGGGCATGTTTACAGAAACCTTTCTTTGGATTTTGATCCATCAAACCACATTAGTCTGGAATTAATCTACAGGTTCTCATCTTCTGTCTAAACAAAAACAGAACCCCTTTTCCAATGCAACAACTTCTTAGACCCAAATTTTCGAATCAAGATACCTTTAAAATATATAGGTTGTTTTAGTTTGGCAGACATCACAATGAATTGTCTCTCTGTATTTAGCTCCTTCACATTCAAAAACTTCAAAAAACCCACAATAACATACATGATTCAGATTTTCTGTGTATATCTCATCTTTACATGGCTTATTTCTTACTCTATTACTTTTTCTTTAAGTTTTGTATTTATTTTATTATCTTTACCCCCTTAATCTATGACTGTCTGTACAGATATATATTACATTTACTGCCTTTACTCTCCCAAGCCTACATGCATTTTTAAAACACACTGTGTTGTGTTTAGAGGTCTTTTTTGTTTGAATCTATCTTTATTGTGTATCTGTAATTTTTTTCTGACCAGAAAGACTTTATAAAATGCTAAACACTTCTTAAAAACAGAAGTGGCTGTATTGCTAAAGCACACAAGGACCTACCCTACTTGCTCCACCCAGTCCAACGTGGCATGAGTCCATTCATTGTCTCTGAGAGCCATTCCTTCTGCCCCAGATCCAGGTTTGGGTCATAGCAGGTCTGTGTGGCCATTAAGCAAGTTGTAACACGCTGCTCACAGACCCCATTGAAATGCCCCATAGCCAGATAAAATCGGAGTTCATACTGGCCACGTGACTCAAGAAGCCACCATTTCAAAACCATGCAGCCTTTTTTTTCTACTACCACTGAATCAGGAAGACCTCTCTTAAAGGAGCTGCAGCATACCACCAGCAAGCAGAGCCCATCTAAAAAAATGATCTTAAACTTTGTTTTTTAGTGTCTAGAATTCCTTTCTAAGCCCTCTTAGGTTTTATGTAGATTTAACTAGCACATGGTGGAGCACCAGTTCATTGTAGGAGGCCGCTAGTTAGTTCCCAGATGCTCAGCCCAGAAACAATCACACAGAAAACATATTATTTGCAATACTGTTTGGGGAATAGCTTAAGTGTATTTTTGATTAATTCATGTCCTAAACTAGCCGATCTCCATTAATCTGTGTATCACCACATGGCTGTGACTTACGGAGTAAAGGTCCAGCATCTATCTCTGGCTACATGGCATCTCCCCTACTCCGCCTTCTTTCTCTCAGAATTCAATTTAGTTATTCCCACCTAGCTCCATTCTGCCAAGCCATTGGCTGAAAGCAGCTTCTTTATGTATTAACCAATTAAAGCAACAAACATACAAAAGTACTTTCCACACTACTGGCAAAAATTTCACAGCTCTTTTAAGAGGGTCTGCTGTCAAACATTTAAATGGTGTTTATGAGCAATCAACAGCATGTTTCTAAGTGTTGGCATGGACCTAGAAACTCCACAGAGTTTTGTCAATAAACATGGCTTCCTCTTGTACCTCTACCATGAACCTAGACGCTCAGGCATTAAAGTCATAGTTTTAATTCTAGCCATACCACTTAAAAGATTAAAGACTTATGTGCTCAGAAAAAGATAGATATATGCAGTAAAGAGTGATTCAGCTGGGAAAAAAACACTAAATGCTTTACAGTGTGTTTAAAAATATATGTAGGCTTTGGAAAGAAAAGGAAAATGATAACAAAGTTTTTTAATAAAGATATAAAGTAGCCAGTGGTGGTAGTATAAACCTCGAATCTGAGCACCTGGGAGGCAGAGGCAGATGGATCTCTGTGAATTTGAGACCAGCCTGGTCTACAGAGTTCCAGGATAGGCAAAGACACACAGAGAAACTCCATTACAAAAAGGATTAAAAATAAAAATAAAAGAAATAGAGTAAAAAAAAAAGCCATGCAAAGATGGAAATTATACAGAGAATCTGAATACTGTATTATATTGTGTTATCTTTGAATTGTTTGGCTGTTGAGGAAAGAGCAAGAGCTACCAAAAGTCATTTGATTATAAATGCTGCTGGATTAATCCAACCTATATGTTTAGGAAATATTTTTATTTCAAAGTTTAATTTAAAAGATGTGTTTCATTGGAAAAGAGGTTTTGCTTTTTTTTCCCACAGTAAATTGGAGTCTGTGGATTCAATCTTGGTCAAGAAAAATCAGATTTGATTGAATAAGAACACCCGAACATTCTCTGAAATGAGTGTATGTCCCAGATGATACAATGTCTCAGAGTGCCTCTCTTGTAGTTTCTTCCAAATTATGCATTCAAAACAGATTCAATGATACTGGATGAGATGATCCAGACACAAAATACTCCTCTCAGGATTTGACCATAATCCTAAATTTTATCAGAGTTCCTCAAAGACTATTAGTAACCCCAATCAACAGGAAGTAGACTAGAAACCTACATCCACATTTGCCCTCCCCTCCAAAAAATGTAATGTGGATGTTAGCCTTTATTTACATATTGACTACAAGTTGTTATAGATAATGTTCAGGAAAAAAAAAACTAAACAAAGGAGATTAGATTCAGGGTTCTTGCTTTGAATAAAAAGGAGGAAATGCTGTGGGATAATGCTTTTACACACTGTAAAGATTTGTCACTAGTACTAGCTTAATAAAATACAAATTGGCCAATAGGCAGGAAGTATAGGTGGAGTGATCAGACTAAAAGAATTCTGGGAAAAGGAAAGGAAGAGCAATGTAGTCACCAACCAGATGCAGAAGAAGGAAGATGAGAATGCCTTACTGAGAAAAGGTACCAAGTCACATGGCTAAACATAGATAAGAATTGTGGGGTACTTTAAATGATAAGAACTAGTTAATAATAAATTTGAGTCAAGAGGCCAAAAGTTTAAAACTAATATAAACGTCTGTGTGAGTCTTTGGGATGGAATAGCTGGCTATAGGACCAGGTGGAACCAAAACTTTTGTCAATAGGGAAAGCCAGACAAAGAAGAAGACTGGGGAAAAGGGGAGCACTGGCCCAGGACTTGCCAGCCAGATTCAGAGGAAGCACGATATGTACAAACAAGGCATAAGCCATATGAAAAAATGTAAAGAAATAGAAATGAGTTAATTAAAGATTAAAAACTAGCTAGTAACAAGCCTGTTATCAGCCTAGCACTTTATAATTAATATTAAGTCTCTGTGTGTTTATTTGAGATCTATCTAATGGACAGAGTTGTTCAGTCATTCCAATAAAAAGTGTGCCTACATGTAGATTTATATCTGGGTTTTTGGTTCAATTTCACTCATTCACCTGTCTGTTTTTGTCACAATAAAATGTGTTTTTCTTATTATAGCTCTGTAGTAGAACTTGAATTCAGAGATGATGATACTTCTGGGAGTTCTGTATCAGGAAATTTGAAAGCAAATGACAAATGAATGGAACTAGAAAAAAATCATCCTGAGTGAGGTAACCCAGACAGACAAATATGGCCTGTACTCACTCATAAGTGCACAATAACTGTAAGATAAAAAATAACTATGCTACAACCATAAACCAGAAAGACTAGGTAACAAGTAACAAGGATGTAATAAGGAAATAAGGAAGATTTATGTGAGGATAACTGCATCTCCGTGAGAAGAAAAAATAGAAGAGATTGTGATTGGAATTGGAGAAGATGGCAATAGAAGCATGAACAATCAAGTTGGTGGTAGGGAAGGTAAGAGAAGTGAAAGAGACAATGGAGGTGGAGAACATTTCAGTGTCACATAAAAACCTAGCACAAGGTTGTCTTCCAGGAGTCTACAAGAATGACTCCTGCTAAACTTCTCACAATGGAGGTTACACAGCCTGAATTGGTCATCTCCTGTGACCAGTTTGGTGACAAGCCCAATTGTCATCAGAGAAGCAGATGCAGATGCACAGCCAAAATTAGATGGAGTGCAGGAAATTTTGCAGAAGAGGGAAAGAAAGAATTTTCTGATTCAGTGGGGTCAAGAACACTACAAGAAATCTCACAGAATCCCCTCAACTGAACTCATGGAAGCTCACAAATACTGAACCATCAGCCAGGTAGTCTGCTTGGGATTGACTTGGCACTCTGCATATATGTTACAATTGGGTAGCTTGGCCCTCTTTTGGAAATTTTAACAGTGCAGGAAGGGTCTGTCTCCCCCTTTTTTGCTGACTTCTGGGACTTTACTCCCCATACTGAGTTACGTTGCCCAGTCTTAATACACAAGGAGGTACTTAGTCTTATGGCAACATGCAATGTTATGTTTTTTTGATATTCATGGGAGAACTGCTATTGTCAGAACAGAAATACAGGAGGAGTATATAGGGGTAGGAACAGGGGCATACTGGGAGAGCATGGATAAGTTGGAGGAAGGGAAACTGAAGCCAGTATATGAAATAAATAAATATATGTTAACAAGTAAAAAACGTTTAGTTATACTCTTTGGTTGCTATATTAAATACTGAGACAAACCCTTTTTGCAGAAAAATTTATTTTGATTCATGGCTTCAGGGATTTCTGGTCAGTTTCACTTAGGTATGTTATTCCTAGATCAATGATAAAGCAGATAATTATGATAGGTATGTTCGCTATACTCTGCTTCTCAAGTTTCCATCAACAACCTATGTGCCATCTATCACACTATGAGCCTCTCAATGAATCAATCCATTGATAATATCAGACCACTCATTTTCCAGTCCTAGGAGGCCTATCACTGATCATTGTTGCATTAGAAACTAAGCATTTTGCAAATTAGTTTTGGATTTGAATTCCAAGAATCAAACCAAAGTATGCCTAGCCTTGGTTCTCAAAATGATGTAGCCATAATGCAAAATGAATTAAGTCTATTCTCTAGAGTTCTCATTGTTACAGAAAAATTGTTTAAGTATGTAAAAATTAGTTTATGATGTGGAATATGTGTGTGACTATGTAAAGATACATTTCATTTACATTAAGATTTGATGCTATTTTACCTTGCCTGCCTAAAGAAACTGATTTATCTAATAAAAAGCTTAATGGCCAATGTTGTGGGAGGAGGTATAGGCAGGACTTCCGGGTAGGGAAAGAAAATAGGAAGAGGAATTTAGGCTTGAGGGAGGAATAAAAAGAGACTCCAAGGAGATGCCAGGGACCAGACAGACAGGGAGGAATCAGAAAAATAGGACATACAGATTGAAAGAAAGCTAAAAACCTCTGAGGTAAAATATAGATGAATTGAAACAGGTTAAATTAAGAGCTAGTTGGACAAGCCTAATCTAAAGCCAAGCTCTCAAAATTAGTATTTGTGTCTCTATTTGGGAGCTGTTTATCATCCCAAAGAAAACTGGCACTATAAATTCTCATAGCAATGTTAACATTTTCAGCATTGTTCAAAAAACTACCTACAAAGTATCTTCTGAGATAGAAGGGTGTTCTTAAGTTTGAAATTATGAAATCAAGCAAAGTTACTTTGTTAATAGTAGTCAGTGATTTGGACAGGTGTTTCCAGGATCTTAGCCTCTTATTCAAGAATGAAATAAAAAGGCACACAGACTTAAAAGTAGTGTGGGAACTTTATCCAAAGTATAATGATAGTGAGGTCAGAATGTTAAGAGGGAGCAGCAAACCACATGAGAGAAAATAATCAAGGTCCTTATTAGTGTCACAGGCTTCCTTTTGCGGAGTTCAAGAGAAGAGGAGTTTAATTACTAGGAGATTAATTTGTATAGTTCTCTATTTTTACTTGAATATCTTAGATTAAATAGGCCTTTGCTTACGGAACATGTTCCTTCACATAATGAATCTCTGATTTGAATCACGTGAATGCCAACTGAGGTATAATACTGGGGACAAAGTTTTCCCTCTTAAGCATGATCTCAAATCTAATCTATTCTGTATCTGCTCTCTTACCTCATACCTGAACATAATCATAATATAATTGAATAGACTCTAAGTATGATGATCATTAAGGAGAGTAGAAATTTATTCTATTGTTCAGAGTTGGGTGTTGGTGCAGCAGAAAGCTGGTGGTCCTTGTATCATCTGACAGGCTTATAGGGGCACTTTTCAGAGAGAAAAGTGTATATATGGTATATGAATTAGAATTCCAATGATGCCAAGTGTATTAAATAAATGTATGACTAGCCCAACAGAAAGAGTATTTCAAGATTATTGAGCTAGTTCACAAACTTGCATATCCATTTCTATGATATAATGATGGAAAAAATATAGGGAAAACATTACAATTCTGAAAGTGACAAAAAGGGGAATACTAATGGAGAATGAGATCAAAATGTCCTAAACATCCTAAATGACAATATTAAGCCATACTTCCATGTCTAGAATCCAAGGCTCATGGAGGTGTGTGTTAAACTCCTAGTGTATTGTCAGCTCATATGCACATAGCCATGTATTAGTCTGCTTGTGGTCTCTGCTCATGGTGCCCTTTTATGAATTACTCATCTTCATGGCATACTTAACTTTCTAAAGTCTATTTTAGCTTTCATCTTCTCTCTCCTAGCTTCAAATAATCCTTTAAGACACTGCTGTCATAGACCTCAACTTTGTCATGCATTGTCTAGTCTCTTCCCAAGCTTCCAGATGAAACCAAAACTTTTTCATTTTGTATGCTTGCAAAACAAACAAGCCATTGATAATGCCATGCTTCACTGCCAGTAGGAAGACCTGGGTCTACTCAAACAACAAATACAATTACCTCTGAGTACCTGGTATTTAAACTCATGATAATCGAATTATAGGTTCTATGTGAGCATGGCACACAGTTATTCTCTTCTTAAAATATTTTTTATAGCTAGACTTCTACAAGCAAGAAGCTGGGAAGGAGTAGGGTGAATCTTTTGAATGATTGGGCCTCTGTGTTCATGAATTTAATGTAACTGTGATTCACTGAACAAGACCAAGCCAGTCAATATTCCAAAAATATGAGGGGAATGGCTCAAGAGGCCCATGCAGAGTTAAGGAACTACTGATAGCTGATGGCTGCCAATAGAAGAAGTTTCATCTTTCTTTAGGTGTGTTTTCCATGGTAGGTTTATTATGCTACATACTGTCCTATGCCTCATATCTATATGTATATAGGCAGCGTAATAGGTTATATTTAACAGAAAAGAACAGAAAATTGGGAGGCGGTTGGATAAGTCACAAATGGACTCGAGAAGTCAAATAGTGGATTGGAGGAGAATACAATCAAAATGTATTGTATACATGCATTCAATTTTCAAAGAATTAATTTAAATGTATGTTAAAAACTAGATGTTTATAGCCTTGGCTTGCAATGGATAGAGCCTTGACAATTACTGAGAATACTTAATAATTGGCTTCTGGGAAGAGCTAACACTCTTCAGTATGGATGTTCTCCTTCAAATCAACATGAATCATGCTCATTTTATAGTCAAACTGTAAGGTTTGTCAAATACTTATATTTTCTTCATGTTCATAATTATTTTTATAAGTATGTCTAAAAGCAACTAGAAGTACTGGTGGTCACTTTCTTGCAGTGTACAGTCATATAAGATTTAGGACTATGATATATGGGACATTAGGAGATAAATTTCAACAAACATGGTGTTATTCCTCTCTGCTGCTGTTCTATGCATACTCAACTAGTGTGTTGCACTGATCTGGTGGGAGTGGTTCATGATGAGAGTGGGCTAAGTGCCCTTAAAGTGAAGTTCTCATAGGAACAAATAATAGTGGATCATAGCCAGTACTGAACAAATTTCTCTTTAGATTTTTTTAGGCTATGTAATCTACTGGATAAGTGGTAGCATGAATGGCTGGGAAATTGTTCCCCATCACTATATACACATCTGTAGAAAGGGAAACCACTCAAGTCTTTGCTTTTAATAATGCCTAGGGAAAGAGTGAAAGATAGATGGTTGGAAGAAAATGGGCAACTGTTCTGATTTCTGATACCTCTGTGAAGTTAATGTCATTGTCCCAGACTCAGTCTCAGAGGACAGGTTCCTGGATGTCTTGTAATTCAAAGGTGGTGCTTTGTTATTCCATTTCTTTAGCAGCACACAAATTCTAAAAAGATGTACTTTCAGTGTTTGTGTGTCACAGTTCTACTGGTGTAAGTTTTGCTTGTGATGCAGCTACAGGGGGAATCAATGCAGTAAAATGAGAGATGTGCTGGTGCTGAACTATTATAATAGACCAAATTCAGATGAAGGGTTCCTTCAGACCTGTCTCCTGGATAAAGCAATCAAATGTATTGAGTGAATTGTCTTTCTTTACCCAAATAGACTACTGAAGATATTAGGTTATTTATCTTGTTAGACTGCAAAGACTGTGAAGCTTCCCAATAGTCATTATTACTAGGTTTTCTAGTTTCTGTTTAGAGTGGTGTTGCTTAAACTCTAGTGTGTCTTTTCTTTCTCTCTCTTTCTCTCTTTCTTTTTTTTTCTTTCTTTATTATGTTTTCCTATTTCCATTCTTTGCTGAAGTAAGGAGCTTGGTAGTGGATGCCAGGATATCTTGGTACCCTGGATTTGACATGTTCTCTTATTTCTGCTTATGAAGGTTTCCATATATCTACTTTTAATTTCAGTGCTCTTTTACCATCACTAACTTTTATTTAAAAATCTATAGCTGCTGTCACTTTGAATCCTGTTTGTGGGAGATGTGTATGATTTCTTCATTCAACAACTTGATCCTTACTTGTTAGTTAGTTTTCTGTCTTCTTCAATATATTACATTATCATCAAAATAATGACTGTCCCCCCTGATGTGGGAGTGTCATATATCAATCTGTTGATTTCATTGGTTAAGCAATAAAGAAACTGCTTGGCCCTCATAGGTTAAAACATAGATGGGAGGAGTAAACAGAACAGCATGCTGGGAGGAAGAGGAAGTGAGCTCAGACTCGACAGCTCTGCTCTCGGGAGCAGAGAAGCCATGCTCCAGTCTCCCGGACAGACGTGAGCGATGAAGCTCCAATCCAAGATGGACGTAGGCTAGAATCTTCCCGGTAAGCGCACCTTGGGGTGCTACACAGATGATTAGAAATGGGCTAAATTAATATGTAAGAGTTAGTCGAGAAGAGGCTAGATAAAAATGGGTCAAGCAGTGTTTAAATGAATACAGTTTGTGTGTTGTTATTTCGGGGCATAAGCTAGCCAGGCAGCCGGGGTGCTGGGGACGCAGCCCCACCGCTCCTATTACAACACCCCCCCCAACAAAAAGACAAATAAAAATGTCCTTATTCCAATCTCTAGAATATATGAATGTATGACCTCTTCTTGTTTTTGTCTTGTTGACTAATATTATTGATCTTAAAATGAAGATAATTAATAACAGAAGATTATTATGAATTATCAATGATAGCCCAACACAAATCAGGTGAATCCTTAAATTAGAAAAGACAGAAGTAAGACCTGGTGAGATATACATATCATGAGATATCTTCACCCACAACTAAAAAAAGAAAGATCATGAAGAACACCAATGTATTTACAAACAAGGACTTACTATCAGTAGTAATTTATGTGTATAACTGGCTCTACCAAATAAAAAATACTATTTCCTAGGGCATTTATAAGGAAATGTATTCAAGGCAGATAAAGAACTAACTCTGTGGCTGTGGTGATACAATGGTCTCCATAGACTCATGTGTTTGAATGTTTGGTCCATAGAGAGTTTTACAATTAGAAGGTGTGGCCTTGTTTTGAGTAGGTGTGACATTATTGGAGGAAGTGTATCAACAGGGGATGGGCTTTGAGATCTGAGAAACTCAAACCAGTTCACTTCATGATGTCTTCTGATCAAGATGTAGAAATCTCAGCCTCTCTGGCCCCATGTCTGCCTGCATATTTCCATGTTCTTCTTCAGTGACACTAATAGACTAAACTTCTGAACTGTAAGCCAACTCCAATTCCCTTTATAAGAATTGCCATGGTTATGTTGTCTCTTCATAGCAATAAAACCTTAATAAGATAGTGAATAAAAATGATTCCTGGACACACAGAAATTATAGGACCATGGTCTTGTGCCCTGTAAAGGTTTGTCACTTTTATTGGTTTAATAGAATGCTGATTGGCCAGGAGTCAGGCAGGAAGTATAGGCAGGGTGACCCAGAATGGGAGAATTTTGGGAAGAAGAAAGGTTTAGTCCATAGTCAACACCCAGATGCAGAGGAAGCAAGATGAGAATGCCTCACTGATAAAAAGTACCAAGCCATGTAGCTAACACAGACAAGAATTGTAGGCTAATGTAATATGTAGGAGTTAGTTAATAAGAAATCCTGAGCTAATATGCCAACCAATTTATAATTAATGTAGGCCACTGTGTGTTTCTTTGAAACTGAATGGCTGCGGGACCAGGTGGGACAAAAACTTCCACCAACATAAGACAGTGAATAATAGTGTTCCTTGGACACAGAACTTACAGGAGTAGCCAACAAATGACTGGTCAAATTTGAGAAACACACCGAGAAAAGGATCCCACATCTTATACTTCCTGGAGGAACAGAAACAGGAGGCTGCATAGCCCAAGTCTTATAATGGAAAATAAATAAATAAAATGGTTCTGAGCAATGTGTACTCATGGATTTGTGCCTAACCCAGACATCAACAGTCAACAGAGAGGTTTCCACCAGCAGATGATGGGAATAGATTCAGAGACCCAGAGTCAAACATTAAGTGGAGAAAGAGCCCAAATTTGAGATCTCTAGTGGGAGATAGAGAGAAAAAAATTATAGGAGCCAAAGAATTAGAAGACACCAGAAAAACATGGTCCTCAAATATTGTGGTCTCATAGGGGTTCACAGAGACTGCATTAGTAATTAAGGGACCTTCATGGGTCTATGCAAGGTCCTCTGCATTTATGTTATGATTGTTAGCTTGCTTTTCTTGTGGGAATTCTAATGGTGGGAATGAGGATGTTTTTGAGTCTTCTATCTGATCTTTTTCCTCCTACATGCCTGCCTCGGTCAAAATTGTTAAGAAGGTGTATGCTTAGTCTTTTTTTTTTATCTTTTTTGTTTGTTTGATTTCTAGACTCAGTTTCTCTGTGTAACTAGCTAGTTCCTAGCTTTTCTGGAACTAGCTCTTGTAGACAAAACCAGTCATGAACTCACAGAGATCTGGCTGCTTCTGCCTCCTAAGTGCTGAAATTGAAGGTCTACTCTACCACCACCAGGCTTTTGTTGTATCTTGCTATGAGGTATTCAGTGTATTTATTTCCTGGGAGGCCTGCTCTTTTCTGAAGGGAAATGGAAGAGGATAATTCAGGGAAGGGTGGAATGAGGGGAGGAGAAACTGGTCAGAATGTATTGACAACAAAAAGAAATAAATAAAAAGAATGTATTTCCATGGGGGCAAAAGGAATTCTTCCTGCCTTACAAAGGACTATAGTTTATGTTCCTTGTGCCAAGGTCCACAACCACATGTAATTTGAGCTTTGAAAGAAACATCACAGTTTTCTATTCTCTGTGGTCATCAGTATACACACCAATATACATGAACACACACACTTACACACAAACACTAAAAAGAAAATAAACCTTAAAAAAGAAGTTCAGTCTAACAATCTTCTTGGATTTATATGGGTGAGACCCTATTACCTAGAGACCTACAATATAATATATTTTTGTTTGTTTTTATGCCATTGATTGGTAATCTGTTAAAGTACAACAAAAAAAAAAAACAATTTTCCTGGTCATTTATTTCACAATCATATTTTTCTTCTCAAGCTGAAAATATACTTATTAGCATCTTAATCAAAATATGACCAAATGTTTGAGTCTTAACCAAATGTTTAAAGATAGTTCTGTTAGAATTTAAATAAAAAACTTTAGTGAATTATTTCCTGAGTTTATTAAAACCTGTTTGAGTCTTAAAATAATCTTTTTTTGTTTTTTTTTATTTATTTTTATTTTTTATTGAAAAGAAAAAAAAATTAAAAAAAAATTCCACCTTCTCCCAGCCTCTCATTTCCCTCCCCCTCCTCCTGCCCCTTTTCCCCTCCCCCCACTTTTCTCCTCCTCCCTCTCCAGTCCGAAGAGCAGTCAGGGTTCCCTGTCCCTTGGAAAATCCAAGGTCCCCCCCCCCCTCCATCCAGGTCTAGGAAGGTGAACATCCAAACTGGTTAAGCTCCCACAAAGCCAGAACATGAAGTAGGATCAAAACCCCGTGCCATTGTCCTTGGCTTCTCATCAGCCTTTATTGTCCGCCATGTTCAGATAGTCCGGTTTTATCCCTTGCTTTTTCAGTCACAGACCAGCTGGCCTTGGTGAGCTCCCAATAGATCAGCCCCACTGTCTCAGTGGATGGGTGCACCCCTCGTGGTCCTGACTTCCTTGCTCATGTTCTCCCTCCTTCTGCTCCTCATTGGGACCTTGAGAGCTCAGTCTGGTGCTCCAGTGTGGGTCTCTGACTCTATTTCCATCCATCGCAGGATGAAGGTTCTATGGTGATATGCAAGATATTCATCAGTGTGGCTATAGGATAGGGTCATTTCAGGTTCCCTATCCTCAGCTGCCCAAGGAACTAACTGGGGACATTGCCCGGGGCACCTGGGAGCCCCTCTAGGTCTGAGACTCTTGCCAACTCTAAGGTGGCTCCCTTAACTAAGATATGTGCTTCCCTGCTTTCCTAACCAACCCTCCTATATCCCAATCATCCCGTTTCCCCAAGTTCCCCCCATCCTCCCCTTCTCACTTTTCTCTCCCCCTCTCCCCTTATCCCCATTCCGCCCCACCCCCAAGATCCCAGTTTTTTTGCCCGGCAATCTTGTCTACTTCCCATAGCCAGGAGGATAACTATATGTTTCTCTTTGGGCTCACCTTCTTATTTAGCTTCTTTAGGATCACAAATTACAGACTCAGTGACCTTTATTTATGGCTAGAAACCAATTATGAGTGTTCATCTTTTTGGGTCTAGGTTACCTCACTCAGGATAATGTTTTTTATTTCCATCCATTTGCATGCTAAATTCGAGAAGTCATTGTTTTTTACCGCAGAGTAGTACTCTAATGTGTATATATTCCACACCTTCTTCATCCATTCTTCCATTGAAGGACATCTAGGTTGTTTCCAGTTTCTGGCTATTACAAATAATGCTGTTATGAACATAGTTGAACAAATGCTTTTGTCATATGATAGGGCATCTCTTGGGTATATTCCCAAGAGTGGTATTGCTGGGTCCAGGGGTAGGTTGATCCCGAATTTCCTGAGGAATCGCCACACTGATTTCCAAAATGGTTGCACAACAAAATGGAACCACGGCATAAGGGTCCATTTTGCATCAGGAAAAGCATGGCTAAGAATCCTATATAGAAATTCAAGCTAATACAGTACCCTGAAAAAGAATATATTATCAGACCAAGGGTAAACTTCAATCTTTATTTAAATGTTTGTTTTTATAACAATCTACTCATCCAAAAAGAAGAAAGAGTGAGTGATAATACAAAAATTGACTAATACATATATTTTTACATAAAAGCCAATTTATTTGCTGTAAATAATCCAAATTTGAAATTAATAACACCACATCATTCACAAAAGCATCAAAAATACAAAAAGTATAAAGGTAATGAAATATATCTAAGATATGTATGAATACAAATACTGACTGTAAAGAATCAGAAAAATAGAAAAACAATATGGGGTTATTCCATGATTTTGGTGTGAAAAAATTCAATTATATTCACATGATTAATTATCTGTAGACATAATAGAACTTGAATTAAAATTCAGCAAAATATCCTGGATTTATTGACAAATTAACTTTCTAATTCATACCAAATACCCAATAGCATTTTTAAGAGTAGTAAAACATGCAGAAGCATTGACTCAATTTACTGGTTTGAAAAGAATCATCTGAGCAGGAAAGAATACATCTTAGTACCAGAGCCTCATAACTAGATGCAGTGGATCCTGGCTAGATGACCAAAACCAGAATTAGTGAGGAAAGACAGTCTGCTAGTAAACAGTATTAGAGCAGCAGGACACTCGGAGGAAGGAAAGGAAAAGTTGGTTAAGACAAAACCTGTTAAGTCCCACAATTAGTTTTCAGTATAGATCACAAACAAAAACATAAAGTGTAAAAATGTCCAACTGTGGATGACACAGAATAAGAGAAATTCTAGGTCAATTTGGAGTTCCATAGGAATAGAAAACATGATTTAAAAAATAATATATTGAATTGCTTTTAAATTAAAAGCTTGATGATAGTTGGGAAATACACTTATCTGAGAGTATAAGGATAAGATCTAGAATAGAGTATGAAATTATTTTACTTTTGGTTTAGCAATAACAGCTATTTTAAATTGTTTTAGCAATAACAACCATGACATCATGTAAAAATATAGCATCACAGATTTCAGCAGATCATGAGCCCTGCGGACACATCTACATCATATTGCCTGCATCTATGAACCAGGCAACATCACAGAAGAGAGAGTAGGAAGATTGTAAGAGCAAGATGATCAGGAAATCTGCTGTGAAAGAGTTTCCTCATGAAATGGCTAAACCACAAGAATGGAATGATGGTAATATAAATGAATGTTCATGTTAACACAGAAGGGAGAAATTTAACAGAGGTACCACTGCTAATCAAAGAACTATAGAGTCATTGTGACTGTTGAGAGGAGGATTAGCCTCTTCTGGTCATGAGTCTCCTTACTAGTCCCACATAGATATTTAAACACACAAAAGTAATAAGTTACTCAAATAAACACATGTAAAATATACACACAAAATGAAGACAGTAAAATTTATAGCATTTTTTTCATATTTTACAATATTTGAATCCAACCATGCCCTTCAATTGATTACTGTACAAACAAACTTATCAATGACACTCCTAATCACAAATGGAAGTGAATTATGGAACCTTATAAAGCATAAAATGTACATTCATTTAGGAGAATAAAGAAGTCAGAACAAAAAAAATTCACTGACTCTTTTCTCACAGAGTGCTTCAGTACATGCTGTGCCTTGGCTGCTGCAAACTTTGACCTGGAATAGCTACAGAAGGCCTAGGCTGCAGGATGCTGACTCTGATCTCCACTTACACCTCTTTCAGCTCACTTTTCTCCTGTTAGCTTGGTTGGAGGAACAAAACTACTTTCATCCAGAGCAGGTTGTAAGAGCTGCTGAGGTCAATGTTTCCTCCCTCTCTCCATTAGCTTCCTATAGTTTTCTTGACCCAGATTGAAGATGGAAGAAGGAGTATGATATGCAGATGCAATGACGAGTCTGATAAGCTTCCTACTGAACTGCACCCATAGTTTACTACTATGACATCACTCTCCCCTGTCACCCACCCTTCTCCAAAACTCTCCACGTCCTTCATCAAACTAACCACTGTAGCACATTAATCTTCTCAGTCCACGTTTTTATTAAGGTTGCTTCTTCAAAGGCAAGTTTCATTAAATACACTTGCGGTCATTTTTTTTGTCAGTTTGTCTTTTTTTGTTTAACAGATATGTTCAGCCATGATCACTCAATAGGTGAGGGAAAAATATTTTTCTGATCTACGGCTATGAGCCACATCGTGGTTCTTTCTCTGTTATTATAAAAGATGGAAATTTTAAGAGACACTGAAAAGCTGCTTTTCCTGAAGGACACAGAAATTATAAAATTGAACACCGAGATTTTATATGGCAGCGTGATGAATCTGAGTAACCATAATGGTGCATACATGTTATCAATAATCAATTTAAAACTTCAGGGCAATTCAACAACAACAACAAAAAAATGAGCCACAACAAGAACTATTAACTTTGGATGGAAAAAACTGTGTTTCCAAAATTTTCTCATTTGCAGCAAATATACAACACTACAACAATTATATTTCCTGATTTGCATGTACAGGTTTACACAGTAGAAGATCATGTGGAGGCTTGGCTGTTTCTTAATCTTTAGATGAACATAAGGCCCCTCTGAGAGATAATATCTATTGGAAAATATCAGATGTCCATTTTTCCATGTTTCTTTCATGATAATAAGACAGAATCCAAGTTTTACCTTCTGCTAGTGCAAGCACATTGCATAAAGTACAGTTTAATAGTTTTCCAGAAAACAATATAGAGTGCCATCTCCTGCTCTTGTTACTGTTTAATAAATAGGGAAGTAGGTTTAAGGTCCACTGTTCCTTTTATTGCAGTACCTTTCCTATAGAATAAGCTGATTTAAATAATAGGCTGTTATATTTTTATTTTTTAAATTTATAACAATGTTTCCTATAATAAAAGTTACAGTTTCTTTTAAGAAAGTAAAAAAATGAAGTAACCAATTAAAGAAACTGATATGATAGGTATTTAGACCAACTTAAAAGGGTCTGCCAAGTGTTAGTATTCAGGCATCTGTAGTGGCCTGACCTTGAGATGTATGTCCTCAACTGTTGCCACTAAGAGCGCCTCCCTTGCAAATTCATCACATTCTCATTTTAAAAAGGCCCTGTCTATCTGGGCCAGGGTTACTTCACTCAGGATGTGTTTTTTTTTCTAGTTCCATCTATTTGCATGCAAATTTCAAGATGTCATTTTTCCCCCCTCTGAGCAGTACTCTATTATGTAAATGTGCCACATTTTCCTTATCCATTCTTTGGTTGTGGAGCATCTAGGTTGTTTCCAGGTTCTGGCTATTATGAATAATGCTGCTATGAGTGCAACTGAGCAAACGTCCTTGTGGTATGAGTGTGCATCCTTTGGGTATATGCCCAAGGGTGATATTGTTGGGTCATGGGGTAAATTGATTCCCAATTTTCTGAGAAACTTCCACACTGATTTCCAAAGTGGCTATACAAGTTTGCACTGCCACCAGCAATGAAGGAGTATTCCCCTCATTCCACATGCTTTCCAGCATAAACAAACATGGTATGTACTCACTCATAAGTGGATATTAGACTTAAAGCAAAGGATAACCAGCCTGTAGTCCACTATCCCAAAGAATATGGGTAACAAAGAGAATACAAAGAGAGACTTACAAGGATCTCCCTGGGAAGGGGAAACAGACAGGACTTTCTGAGAAAACTGGTAGGGAAAGAAGGAAGGAACCTTTAAATAGCAACTGAGGGAAGCAAATACAGAGATCTACAGTGAAGCACTGGGCCGAGCTACCAGAATCCAATGCAAGATAATATGGGCAAAGGGGTAAAATACTTGATGGTGATACACACAGAAACAGCTGACCTGAGCTAATGAGAGCTCACTGACTCTGAGCTGAAGGCAGGGAAGCCTGCATAGGTCCAAAGTAAGCCCACTAAATGTGGGGAACAGTTTTGCGGCTTGTGCAATCTGTGGGATCACTGGCAGTGAGACAAGGATTTATCCCTAGTACTTGAACTGGCGTCTAGGAACACATTCTCTATGAGGGCTACCTTGCTAAGCCTAGATATAGGGAGGAGGGCCTTGGTCTTGCCTGGAAATGAAGAGTCGGACTTTGTTGACTTTCCATGGCCTGCCTAACCCTTTCTTAGGGGTGGATGGGAGTGGGAGAGGGTGGGGACAAGAGGAGCAGAGGGAGTGAGAAAAGGATAGCTATGTAAAATGAGAAACAATTATATTAAAATATATTAATAAAAAGGGAAAGAAACTAATAAAAAATAAAAGAGTCCTGCTTACCTACCATCTCTCTTTCCCTTTCTGTCTCCGTTTGCCCCCAACCCTCCTATCTCTCTCCCCCAGTCTCTCTTCTATTCTGCTGCTCCCAGGGGCCAGTCTCTACTCTTCCCTCTGCCTTTTCCCATTCACTTTCCCCAACAAAAACCTCTCCACCTTAGCTCTATAGCATGGCTTCTTTCTCTCTCACACTGCCTTTCTAAATTACAGCACCAAGTGTAAGAAAAACTATAGCAATGTGACCTTACTTTGATAATTATACATGGCTGAATATATACAGCAGTTATATTGCAAGAAGATAACTTTTATCTTTCATCTGAGAAAAAATAAGTTAAAATTATGTCTATCTAGATACAGTATTTTCTGTTAGCTGATAGCAACATTAAATCATTTCTTCAAATTGTACACTTATTGAAAGTCAGAAATAAATTTATAAGAATTTTTAATCGATAATACTAAAAAAGTGCACAGTGGAAGCCCGTCATGCAGAAGACTCTTTGTTCAATTCCCAGAACTACAAATAACAACAACAATAATATATGTCCTGGAAGTGATGATTAAGTTGTTCTGTTTTGGGGTAGGAAGTGCATATGCTATGATTCAGATAGTAAAATATTACCTTTATCCATAGATATAGCTATACAAATGATGATCAAAAGAATACTGGCACAATTTTACATAATTAAACATGACTACAAAGATTTTATTTTTGTATTTGCCATAATTATCTAATACAATGAAAGTATACATTTTTATCTTCCATACTGAACTTAACTGAGATTAAGTGACTTAAACCTAGTGGACAGGAACAGCCTGTGATATCTTGATACTCAGTGATATGTTCTATTTGAGGAAATTAATTCAGACAAGTTTTATCAGACATCTGTAATATAAGTAGCATCCTTCCTTTCTACTTTTAATGTTACCAATAAAACATTAAAAATGTGGGATAAAGCACCATTGTTCCCAGAGAGATGCATCATAGAATAAAACTACACAAAGCTTCCTCTTTCTTTAACAGTAATCTGATTCTCCAGCTGTGATAAACTGCACTGCCTTTGGCCTTCTGATTTAGCCGTTTACGAATTGGATTATTGTCCCATAAAACAGAGGGGCAATAATAGCATTGTTAATTATAACCATTATTAAATGTTCTTAATCATGTTTTTATCAGGAAAAGGGCAAGGGATGGCACTTGAATGAATGACTATAGATAATATTTCAATTTATTTCGTTTCAAGAAAAATAAAATTACACTTCAATTGCAATGTGTGGAAAGACAGTTGTATATACAAGTTAGCAGCTTAGAGGTTTGAGGTAGATAAAATTACTGAATTTCTAATGTAACACTGTATCTTTTGTCACCGTAGAGTCCATGCCTGTACAAAGTGAACAGGATATAGTGTCTATGTATGTGCTACAGTTCTTTTGGTAAATTCCTGGGGTCAGATATGTTTGGAATAGAACATGGTAGTTGACATTTAGAAAGCACTCATAAAATGGAAGCAATGTAAAATTATACCCACTGAAAAATAATTTGTTAATCTTAATTATTGCAAGATTGTGTCTTTGAATCACTGCAAATTTGGAAACTGACAGAACCACCACTAGTATTTGGAAATACTAGTAGTAAGTTTCAAGTCAATATATAAAAATACTTTCTAAAATATCCAGAACTAATTTATGGGATTATAATGAACTCATTTATTCAGTAAATATTTAAGAACATGTTATTCTGTGCTTGAAAGATTAGAAAAAAATAAAACCAAGTTTCTAAATTCAGTAACCAGTAAGTTTCATCTCTATCATTACAGATGAAGATGATGAAGAAGACATGTTTCAAATTTTAAGAACACTAAACTACACAAAGAGACATGGATGGTTTATTGAAAAATAAATCAACTCATGTAAGTAGAGAAGTTGGAAAAGAACTGTTGGCTTATTGTGGAGAACTAGATCCTTTAAAAACCTATGAAAGCTTTACAAGGAAGAGAATTGTAGAATGCCTACAAATGAAGAAGCTAAAGAAGTGCAATTACAATGTTTGTAGGCTTTTTTTTAACAGCATAGAGTTTCCTTTGTGAATTCAGAACAGATAGAAATGCAAATGTTGAACGAAGATGACATAAATCACAAAAAGAAATAAGCCAAAGTGAAATTTGGTCTGAATTGCATAGTAGAGTGATAGAGAAGAAAAAGTTTTCTTTTCTCACAGATCAAAAAATGTAATTGTAGTCCTTTTAAAAGTGAAAAACTTTAAGGTTCAGTATGTTCAGATTGATACTGAGGTCTTTAATCCATTTGGACTTAAATTTTGTGCATGGTGATAGATATGGATCTATTTTCATTCTTTTACAGGTTGACATCCAGTTATGCCAGCACCATTTGTTGAAGATGCTTTCTTTCTTCCATTGTATACTTTTAGCTACTTTTTCAAAAATCAGATGTTCATAGGTTTGTGGGTTAAAATCTGGGTCTTCTATTCGATACCATTGGTCAAATCTCTGTTTTTATGCCAATACCAAGCTGTTTTCATTACTGTAGCTCTGTAATAGAGTTTGAAGTCAGTATGTACTCACTCATAAGTGGATTCTAGCCATAAATAAAGGACATTGAGCCTATAATCTGTGATCCTAGAGAAGCTAAATAAGAAGGTGAACCCAAAGAAAAACATATAGTTATCCTCCTGGATATTGGAAGTTGACAAGATGGCCAGGCAAAAATTGGGAACTTGGGGGTGGGGGTGGGATGGGGGTAAGGGAAGATGGGGAGATAAAAGTGAAAAGGGGGGAATGGGGAGACCTTGGGGGAATGGGATGGTTGGAATGGAGGAAGGGTGGATATGGGAGCAGGGACGTATATATCTTAATTAAGGGAGCCATTTTAGGGTTGGCAAGAGACTTGACTCTAGAAGGGTTCCCAGGTGTCCATGGAGATGTGCCCAGCTAGTTCCTTGGGCAGCTGAGGAGAGGGAGCCTGAAATGGCCCTATCCTATAGCCATACTGATGAATATCTTGCATAGCACCATAGAACCTTCATCTGATGATGGATGGAGATTGAGGCAGTCACCCACATTGGAGCACTGGACTGAGCCCCCAAGGTCCAAATGAGGAGCAGAAGGAGGGAGAACATGATCAAGGAAGTCAGGACCAGGAGGGGTGCGTCTAACCACTGAGATGGTGGGACTGATCTAATGGGAGCTCACCAAGGCCAACGGTGACTGGGACTGAAAAAGCATGGGAAAAAAACGGATTCTCTGAACATGGCGGACAATGAGTGCTGACTGAGAAGCCAAAGACAATGGCACTGGGTTTTGATCCTACTGAATGTACTGGATTTGTGGGAGCCTAGTCTGTTTGCATGCTCACCTTCCTAGAACTGGAGGGAGGGGGGAGGACCTTGGACTTCCCAGAGGGCAGGGAACCTTGACTGCTCTTTGGACTGAAAAGAGAGGAGGAGGGGAGGAGGGAGGGGGAAGGAAATGGGAGGTGGGGAGGAGGCAGAAATTTTTAATAATAAATAAATAAATATATAAAAGAAGATGCAACTTTTCAGCTAGTGACCTTTTTTGTTGTATATTTATATTATTCTTTTAAAAGAAGGGTTTTAATATTTATCCCAAACTAGTCTTGGACTCTTGATATTCCTATCTCATCACCCTAAGCACTGGGATTAAACGTGCCAACAGTTCTGACTTGGTGGTTGATTTTATGAAATTGATTCTTCCTAAGAAGAAAGAAAAGGTATTCAAATGGGAAACTGACATTTTTATAGCTTATCTCACTGACTCTTAACCTTTGAACAGAAATTAGATATAAATTATGTTGTCACCAAATAGTGCTATCTATAGGGTATATTTTTTTAAATCAATATTTAAATCAATTATAGATATTACTAAAAGAAAGGGTACTGGTAGATTCTAAAGTTAAATAATCAATTATTATAAATAATAAATTAGAATCCTGTTCCAAGTCCTGTAAGTGAGACATCTCTAATAAGATGGTCAGTCCTGGGTAAGTACAGTAACTTACTTCTGTGCTTAAGTAATTTGACATTGTAGCAAAGTAATAAAAATAAAGGCCTGTTTGTATGTGACAGTAATAAAATTTTAAATACAAGTACTGTGAAGAGAAAGATGCTTCTCCACAACTCTCCTGAAGCCACTGCTCTTGGTAGAAAGTAAAAGACCAGTGTTTCTGTGTTAATGCAGCATGTCAGGCTGAATGGACATATTCTCCTTAAACAGTCAATAAAAGAAAGGAAGTCAGGACCACGAGGGATGCACCCACCCACTGAGACGGTAGGGTTCATCTAATGGGAGCTCACCAAGGCCAGCTGGACTGGGACTGAAAAAGCACGGGATAAAACCGGACTCTCTGAACATGGTGGACAATGAGGGCTGACTGAGAAGCCAAGGACAACGGCATGGGGTTTTGATCCTATTGCATGTACTGGCTTTGTGGGAGCCTAGCCAGTTTGGATGTTCACCTTCCTAGACCTGGATGGAGGGGGGAGGACCTTGGACTTCCCACAGGACAGGGAACCCTGACTGTTCTTTAGACTGGAGAGGGAGGGAAAGGGGGCGTAGGGGGAGGGGGAGGGTAATGGGAGGCAAGGAGGAGGCAGAAATTTTTAATTAAAAAAAAAAACTTTAGGGATGCTTGGCCTAAAAAAAAAAAGAATGTATTAAAAAAAGAAACCATATTTTTTTCCTAATAGCAGAAATACTTGTCTGTCCATGTGATAATTTGGGTTTTTGTTCTGTAAAATACTGGTTAATAGATTTGCAAGATTTGAATTTGCATCCTACTAATACTTAGTCACATAGGACTGTCAAGAAGGTTGGTCTAAGATATGGTAGGGAATTTCTTCAACAATAGTTTATAATCATTGTTCACTTAAGTATTGATGATTTTAGGATTTTTTTCTATTTACCTTATTAAAGTCATTTGAAAATGGCTTGTTATTTTATGCCTTTGACAATTCTCTATTATGCACCTAACCATATCTATAATCTATCTATCTATCTATCTATCTATCTATCTATCTATCTATCTATCTATCTAT
>JABTXL010001671.1:7055662-7173072 GCA_025134845.1 Neodon shergylaensis
TATCTATCTATCTATCTATCTATCTATCTATCTATCTATCTATCTATGTCATCTATAAATCTATCATATATCAGTCCACTCATTTTCCAAAGGTATTCTATCATCAATCATCTATTTTTGCTATACTCACTCAATGGTAGACACAAACATAACTTCATTTATTTTTCAGTCTGCTTACTTGGGCTGGGAGTAGTGAGTTAAATATTTATTTATGAACAAAATAGATTTAACATAATTTTATAATACTTATAGTTGAAAATTTGGAGAAAACAATATTTTATAGGTAAAATTTCTGTATGTAAATATTGGTTAAAATTTTGTTATAATTCAAATAGACTTTTAAAATTTGCATATGTTTATATATTAAAATATATAATTTTTAAATTTTGCATATAAATATTTATAGATATATATCATTCCATATATACATGGAATCTGAAATTTTGCTTTGATGATTTTATCGAGTTGAAAACAACTTCTTTGTATTGTGATATATTTTTAATAAAAATAGCATTAATATTATTAAAACTTCAGACAGTTAACTCTTTCTGTAATATTTCAAGGATACATATGTATAACATTGTCATAGCATAACAGTTATGGTATAAGTTTTTTTAAGTCTAATGTTCATATATTATATAACTTCACACAAAATGTGTATTTCCTCAACTGTTATATATGATATTTTTAACTTATACTCATGTTCATTTATTCCAAAGTATGTATAAATGTTCTATCCATATTTAAGACGCTGGAGATGCACTGACCAGTAAGAATTCTTTGAAGTACATGAAGCACACACTTCAGGGAACAGAGAGTCTAATTTAGAAAGAGCTGTGCTTTCACAAATCCATGACTTTTCTCCAAGTATATATGAAAACAGGACTTACTTTATTCCTTTATGAACTGGGTCACAGAATGGCATGGTGACCAATTTGGCTGGCTGAAATAGTACAGGTCATACACAAGCTCATTCTTGAAAATAGATTGTTACGTCAAGTTCCACAATGTGTGACCACAGAAGCCTGGGGCCACAAGAGGAATATGGATACAGTACAAAACAGAAGCATGCTGAAATGGAGTATCTATCCAATATGAAGTCTTCTGACACATATTGTAATATTGGAACAAAATAAACACAAATCTTGTTATGGCAATGAGATTAGGAGCTGTTCAATATAACAGTTAACAAAAGTTAACAAACACTGAACAGTATAGAAGATTGTGCTTAATTTTAAAATATCGTAAATATCAAAGTCCAAACATGATGCCAACACCAACACCATATATGTACACAAAAGTGGATGCAATGAATATATGTACCTCTTTAGATAGCTCATCTTTAATGATGTGCACCTTATCATTTGGGTTGGTTGGTCTTAAATCCAGTAAGAAATGAAATACTTCAGCTGACCATAAGAAGATGGCCTCCCAGGGAGCATGCCTCCTCCTGGAGTGTGCACTCTGACAATAGAGGAAGTTGAATAATGTGTTACTAGAAATGAATGCCAGCAGGTTCCTTGTCTCTTCAAGCAAAATATTCTAAGTTTTAAGAAAGAGGAAATGAAAAATATGAAGAGCTTCTTGAAGTTTTCCAAGCACACCATATATTTTTCTCACAACAATGTAGTTATAAAACTTTATTCACAAAGGTAAGAATCCAATGTTAATTCTATGTCACTGGCAAATAAGCCAGTATTAATTCTACGTCATTTAAAAGTATTATGATCTATGTGAGTACTAAGAATTTTATATTTCTACTGATGATAACAATAGTTCAGAGAAGTTAAATGCTTTACTAAAAATTACAAAATTTGTTAGCAAAAGGCAAAATTAAAAGAATCGTCAATTCAATGGCATTAATTTCTTATGATCTGTTTTTCTAGTTAGATCCAAATCTTTAAATTCTAACAAGTAGCAAAGACATTTTATTGCACTAAAATAATTATGTGGGCCACTGAGTATTTTCTAATCGAATTACTTTTTAAATTTTAGATACTAAGTTTTAAGTTGACGAGAATACATTTCATTTTAAACAGGCATTCTAATTAGGAGAGACATCAGTGACATGAATCTTTCTTTCTTTTTTTTTTTTCTACTGCAATACTCACACTATAGGCATTCAAGTAAACTAGTTAGGCAAGTTGAATAGGTGGTGCAAAAATTTTGAGTTTGCCATCCAATGCTTTTAGTCATATCCTGATTGTATGATTATCTTAAAGAGCGGCTTTACTTAACTATTGAAAATGTTTTCTAGATATCATTAGTTGTTGTTTGTTTTAATTTAACTAAACCTTTCCCTTGTGTTCATCATCTCAGAGAACTTTCTGTTCATATATGTATTAATTTCCCTATGAACGTGAATAGGGCAAGATGCAAATAGGCAGAGTCTGTTCTTCATTTTGCCTGGAGTATAATTCCCTCTTATTATTATTTAACCGAAGACTAGCACAAGAAGAGTGAGTATATTGCATGATAATTGCTTCTTTGCACTGTCAGTGGACTCTAGAAACCAATAAGGATATGTGTCAACTATTTAGAAGTTGAAGGGACAGTGAATTCAGAGCCTCAGATATCCTACTAGGTGTGGGAAGCACTAGTAACTGATCATGCTTTCTCAAATATATTTAAACAAAGTTCTAAAATACATCTATACACATACAGCTTTCTCTTTTTTATTATTGAGGCTTTATTTCTCTTAATTATGGTAATTATAGGATTTCAAATGTGTTTCATACTACCAAGTTAAGTATTATAATATTTTAATGTGTTTGTCTGTATAAGCACAATGGCATTTTTCTTTTATAAAAGTACGTCTAGAACAAAGGAGGTACTGCAGAATGACATTTGGAAATAAACTCCTTTACTTTAGAAAATTTAACTGTTTCCTATGGAAGTCACAAAGAATAAAATAAACACTATGTTCATTAAAAAGCAAGAAGAAAATCTCTCCCACTGTAAAATCTGTCTTTAAAGCCTCATCATGTCTTTATGGGGAAGTATTGCCATAGGGCTTCAGTGCTAGTGATATCCTGCTACCTACCTTGAATGACTTCTAAATGAAGTTCTAGCTTCTTGGTATCTCATTCATAGTCTGTGAAGACATTGCCTTTGCTCACACCCTTGCCCATATACCTTCCATCAGTTATGTCTGCTTGTAAGCTTTTGAAGACTATCTGCTAGTCCATAAGCCTAAAGCACCATTCATAGCCCTATGAATGAAACCTAATCAATATTTTTCAAGGTCAGCCCAACCTCTCTACCCCCAGCTGTATGAGAGTAAGTGAAGCTAGCATAAAGCAATAACTTTCTTTGCTAAGAAGACAGTAACTATGACCAGCTTCACTTTACTTATTTTAGTTGACAATGTCTGAGAGTTTACAGCATGGCAAGAATATTCTATTCCTACAAAATCTAGATTACATAGTAAATAATAGTCATATTTCAAAACTAGATATTCATCTTTAGTAATCTCTTATGGTTATTCAAATATATTGCTTCTAAATATATATTTATAAATATAAATAAATTAATATTGACTATATTTTTCAATAAATTAGTAGAAATTTCTATTACAGAGTGAAAGTCTACACAAGAGGCAACTGTTGTCTCAAAATATTGGAGGAATGAACTATCCATTGGAAGGTAGGGAAAGAGTAGGGATTTTCCAGAATTCCCTGCAAGACTTTACATTGGATTTTATGCATTGGAGTTGATTCCTTTTGTTTCAGTTGTTGTTGTCTGAGACTGAATCTGACATATGTGAGACTGACCTTGAACTCCTGATCTTTTGTTTCATCCTTCCAAATGCTTTTATTAGATGAAGTAGCTACCATGGAGGACTGGTTTGCTGAATGTGTTATAGCATCAGATGTAGTAATTGGGAACAGTCAATAACATGATGCTACCAATACAAAATTACAATTATAATGAAGTCAAGGACAGTAAATGACATCTCCATCAACCATATTAGTCTCAGCCAGTTTTATCAAGAACTTGCTTTTCACTAAGCAATAGCATGTCTTGTGTTTTAAAAAGAACTTACCTTACTGTTACATCAGCCTTTAGTGATCATGCAGTTGCCCTTATTTTTTTTTTTTTGAGTTACCTAGTCGACATCATTTTTTCACATATAACCAAGTGCATCTCAGGAATTTCTGTTGCCTGCTGTGCCAAGCATGTATCAGTTTACTCCTACTGTTAAAATTATCAAAGCTTTTGAAGAAGAAATGATTCGCCTCCTAACATTAGCATTGATGTTCTAGCCTTATATAAAGATATTCATTAGAAAATCAAGCAAGCAATCTCATCCTACATGTTACTTATGTATGTGTGTGTTACTAAATATTTAAGTCCAGTCTCTTCTGTCTACATAATATTTTTCCTGTGTATATGTTTCCAGGGTTGACCATTGACATATGGTAATTAATTGGGGAAGTTTTCTTGGCAAATACTATTTCTAATCTTTACCACTTCTTATTTGCTTGTAGTTGAGGCCTCCTGTGCATTCCCCACTTGTGCAATCCTTGCTCAATCAATTTATAGACATCCATGTTTATCAGAATTTATGGTAGTGTTTCTCTGAAACTTCTTGGATGCGCAGTCCCACAGTAAACTTCCTGATTCTCCGTCTTTTACGATCTTTTGACAGTCCCTATTCTACAATGATCTCTCAGTCTAGGTAGGTTAGGGCTCCACAACTTTGACTGAAGGCAGCAATTCCCTTTACCAAACTCTTTCCCTGGCACAAAATTCAGTAGTGGTAAGATCTCATGACCTATTCCTGATCCATAACTGATTGTTGATAAGGCCAACTTGTGCTGATAACAACAGTTTTGTGGTGATGATTAGAATGTCTGTATTAAGACAAAATATGTCCTTATGCTTCTGCTCTTGTACTTTCTCTGCTCCATCTTTTAGGCTGTTCTTAGATCTTTGAAGAAGTAGAAGAAATGCCTTATTTGCAACAAGCTAATGTGTATGTGTGTGTGCCTGTGCCTCTGTTTGTGTGTGTGGTGTATAGTATACACCTGTCTACTATGACAAAAGTATGGTGGTGAGATGACCACTTGTGAAAGTTAGCTCTCCCTTTCTACCACGTGGGTTCCTCTGATGGAACTCAGGTTTTCAGGTTTTTTGCCAAGTACTATTACCCACTAAGTCAACTCACTGACCGTCATGATCTCATAACTTAAAGATACTTTCATAGGTGTCTTATTTGAGGATTACTTTGTACAAATTAATGAATCAAGAGCAACTCTGAGGAATTAGATACTATTCTATCTTTTGTGTGAATAAGATTTATAGTGCATAAGAGATGTGCAGTTAATCATGATTTGTGTAGATTTGTGGATTATCTTTGACATTTTTATAGAAGATAAAATATTAATTTCTATTTCTTAAAGGGATGTCTATTTCTGAACAGTCTTGATGCTTTGTTATATAAACTTACATCCTTTTTTATATAAAATAAGAACATAAGAGGGAAAATCTCCCATTTGGAAACATTACAATTTATTTTAAGATTTGATTTCATCTGCTCCATAAAGATTGAAATTACTACCTCAATTCTGACCAATGCTTATAATATACTCTTATGAAGAGTAATAAACATTTGCCTAGGCTTTTTGTTCCCAATGTCTCTTTAGAACCATTGATCAAAATCTAAACATGAATGTTCAGAACCTTACTGTAGAGTGTGTATACTCTACCTTGTGGTAGTCGTGTTAGCACTTTGCTTTATAACTCGAAGAAACGACAACAATAATCAAATTGTATTTTGAAGAAATAATAAGTACTGAAATGGAAGAATGAAGGAAAATAAATGTCGAAGATATAAAAGGTATCAGAAACAATGCTTGGCTTTTAAAAACACACTTTGTGGGTGGGGTTTTAAACACAAAGTACTAATCAGCAAGTTCAAGGCAGAATTTCCCTTCATTGTGTTCTTCATGCAAAAGATAAAGGAACAGTGTCTGACTTAGGGTTTCTATTGCTGTGATAAATAACCATAAAAAAGAAACAACTTGTGGAGCAGCAGGGTTATTTCATTTTACATTTAGTTGATCATCAGGGAAGTCAGGGAAAAAAACTCTACACCAGAATCTGGAGTTAAGAATTGATCATGAGAGATGGAGAATCGCTGCCTGCTAGATTTCCTAGACTCTTTTCTTATGGCATCCAGGACCCCTCATCCATGCAGAATACTGTCCAGAGTGGATGGGCCCTCTAACATCAATCATTAATCAAGAAAATGTCTTAATTCCATAAATAAAGGGAAGTCAAGATTTGGAGACAGTACTTTCTAAGAATTAATAGCATAATTCTAAGAAATCTTTCGGAAGTACTTTCAGCAGTTGTTATCAAAATATGGATTCAAGATATATTTAAAGAAGTATTAATAACTTTGATGAAATTTTCACTGGGAATTATGAGCTTAGTCCAAAATTCCTGGGTAAATCTTCATTTTGAAAGAAATCATGAAGTCAATGTTTATGGGCAAGGAGTAAAGAAATTTCTTTGAAGAGTGGACAAGCTTTTGGAAAACTTACAAGATGTACTACTGAGGAGAATAATCATGTACTCCAAGGCAAAAAAGAAGAGGAGAACCAAGATCAGTCATTGGTATTTATAGAGCAATTCCTAGAAGAAAGGAATTCTGAGCAATGCTGACATCAGAAGACTCAAACTCGATACTTCAATGGAGAATACAAATGTTGCAAATGTACATGTGGATTTCAAATGCAAGACTGATGAAAAAAATGTCAGACACTCTCGGACACACTGCCCTTAAGAACCTTACATATTTTTATGGATCATCATATCTGATGTTTGTTTTTGTTTATTGCTCAGTATACTTTTACCTGTTACTATTTTCACAGAATATAGGAGTAAAAGGAGATTCTTAGGCCATGTATAATGGGGTATGACTGAGTCTCAGCACAAAACTATCTAAGGCAAAAGGTCACATGCTCAATCTACCCAGAGCTACCAAAGATCTTGTCTTAATAAAATTAAAAAATGATCATTGATAATATTGAAATTTTACTTATGTTTATCAAGTTTCTTTGCATCTATCTTAAAGTAGCTGCTATTATACTTTCTGATTTCTTTGGTTTTAAAATATTGTATCCAGACATATATTTTTAGCACTCTTCAGATAGAAACTCTTACAACTGATGTTAGGAATTTTGTTAAAACCCTGGTTTACTAAATAATCCTCCAAGTACCCACAATTATTACAGATCTTTCCTTCATCTTTTATACCACAATGACGTCTTTAAAGATTATTATTATTCTTTGTAGAAAATTTTGCAAATACATTAAAAAATAAAATTAAATGTACAGTAACAATGACACTTGAAAATATTTTTGCATATTTTTCTTGTTTTTTTTTGTAGAGAGTTATATTTGCATATCTGCTTGTGTGTATGTTTAAAATATCAGAGCCTTTAGAGAGAATGCTGTAGGTTTATACACTGTCTGTTCACACTGTAAACTTGTGAGACAGTACTCTACACAGACTTAATAGCAGGATCTTTCTAGGTTTCTGTTCTTGTGTCACAAATCTTCTTAGGATCTACTGAAGAAAATTTTTTTAAAAAGTTTCATCCACAAATTGGGTAATATTTTTTATAGGTAAATTATGACCCAGACTGAGATCATCTTTAGTTTATTTTGCATGCTGGGAAAAGATAAAGCAGGGGGGAAAAAGAAAATAATGTTAACAAAATAAATTAGAGAGAAAAAGTCTCAAAATAATTCAGTACTAGATGAAATAGAAAGGAGATATGGAGCCTTTGGGAAAGATGGTGGGAAACTCCATCATCTCATGGTATTTAAAGACTTTATCCTGTGGCTTTTATATATGTCTTCACAGTTGACCATCTGGCACTGGGCAACTGTTTGTTTCTCGTCCCCTGGAGAAGGTCACCTCCTGATTCTAGTTGTCTTCAGTTGTTTATAGTTTTTTGAGTAGTGTTGAAGTCTCTGAGCATTTTCACTTCCACTTTGTCATACCCATTGGTGTCCTCCTTGTTCATCTCACTTAGGCAGTCATGTTGTTGAGATTTAATGGATGTAGCTTCTAAGATTTTTGGGAGACACAATTTCACAGTAAACCCACGCACAGATCCTCTGTCTCTTAAAATTTATTCATCTTGTCTTCTCCAGTGTTCACTTGGAAATGAGTATCAGAGAGTTTTTAGACATATCCAAATGATTGTAGTTTTCTCTAGTGCTCTCCGTCTGTTGCTAGGAGAAATTACTATGCAGATTGAACAAGTTATACTTAGTATTATACATATATACTTGTACATATAGGCATACAATTCCAATTAGTGTAAAAAGAGACATGAATTTGAAGAAGAGTGCAGAATTTTACATGGGAGGTTATGGAGGAGGAAAGGGAAGGGAGAAATGTAATTATGATATAATCTAAAAACAAAATTAAAATGTTTGAATACTCTTAATTTGAAAAAACCCTCATTTTGATGTTTTATGATATTGTCACAATCTAAAATACAACTTAAAATTGACCGGTTTAGTAAATTCACTGATAGGGCACAAAGCTACATTTGAAACTCAGATCAACACCAAAATTGTACTATAGAATTAACTAAATAGTACAATATTTCAGATATTGCAATACTAGAAAAATATCCTCTGCTTGTTTGCTAGGTAAACCTATGGAACTCTCTCTGTTTTCTTTTGCAAACAATTGTTTATTGCCTTTCCTTAGAAGCAGCTTGACTTTAGCCGTATCTGCTGTTGACATGCGCTTTTTTATAATCAAAGAAACAGTACCTTGGCATTGAAAGTCATTTCACTGTGCGCCTACACTTTTCTGTTGTGCCTACAATTTTATCTTTTTTCCCCTTTGAATAATTTCTTTTTTTTTATTCCCCACATAATGAACACTTGGCGAATCCTCTGTCTCTTTTTGTACTTGCCTTAAAGTAATCTTTAAACCATTTATTATTTTGGCATTTTCAATAGGTCACAATTTTATGATTTCCTCTTCCTTCTTCATTAAAAAAAATTCTGAAAATATTTGTGATAATGTAACTTTATAGAGGAAACACACAGAATGTCAAAACTTGAATATATGTATTTTGTTTATTTTAAAAGTTACTTTTTTGTTGTATTCACAGCACCTCTTGACTCAGTATTTGAGCCATGTAAGCATGTTACAATGTGCATGTGGTATTTGATTTAGCACAGAAATGTAAGATATATACTCTGCTATTTTCAATTTTAATGTAATTTATTGATGCAGCCCAACTCTCTTCAGCTCCATAGAAAGGAAATTATGAAATGTAAAGTTCTAAATATGGAATTCTTTATAAATCGAAAGACATTTCATCAAGTGATTTTCCTCAAAGACGTCCAAAAAAAATTAGTTTTCCGTGTGTTTAAAGGAGAGTGACTTCATTTTCCACGTCCCCTTTTACATACACAGAAATTGCTGCACTCTTACGAAAGATTATGTACACAGTACACCCATAGAAAAGGGGTATGAAAACCAATCATTTGGGTGTTTTGAATTATGACTGGATAATTTATGCAAGATACAGAATTTGACTATGAAAGTCATGACAAAGGTAGAACTAAGATTCTGTTTGCTTTATTTATTCTTTGGCACATGATTGCAGCCTCAGTGGCCCAGAGCTCATGAGGCCTTAAAAATTCAATCTGTACTTTTTTTCATTTTTGAGAGCTGACAAAAATGCTAACATGCACCCAGCTCACTCCAATCTCAGTGTTTACAAAGTCTTCTCCCCCTCATCTCAGAACACGAATAACTTGAGAAGAAAATTTTCTAAAATAATTGTATTATCGTCAAAGGATTGGGATACAAATATATATTTTGGAATAATTTTCAGTGTACCATAGTGGCTCAGTGAACCTAAACTACAATTTTAAGTCATTTTAACAAGAAATCAAATATCACATGACTCTTAGCCTTGTATCAAATAAATTGTATTAGGGCATCAAGAATGAAGTCAATGGAACACTGAAGTGAGAAATAATGGTTCCAGGATTCAATCTGACATTCTGTACAGAAATTAGGTACCCAGATATAACCCAAGGGAAGAGTCACGTGAACTAATGGTTGCTGACTCAATCTCATCCACTGAAAACACTATCCTGTCCTCCAGCAACACCATTCTTTTTTTGGGGGGGGGGTGTTCCTTTTTATTTTTTTATTGAAAAAAAAATTCCGCCTCCTCCCAGCCTCCCATTTTCCTCCCCCTCCTCCCACCCCTCTCCCCCTCCCCCGACTCCTCTCCAGGGAGGGGGACAGCAACACCATTCTTATTAGAAGTCTTTTGCTTACTGCTGAATTTAATGAGAAAAATCAAAATTGAGATTTAGAAATTTGGTAAACTTGTGTGTTTACTTACCAACTTACTTCATCATTTAAGAAGTTTGGCTGCTGAAGATGAGAAAGAATATTTAACAAACATGGGTTAGTATGTAATGTTTTATAAAAATTATTTATTATATTATTATGTGTCCTAAGTAATAGCAATGAGATTCAATGTGAGTTCCTAGTAAGCTATAATTATGCCTTAGAAAAGAATAGATTATATTTAGTGCTTATAATAATAAGTTTGACTTCACTTAAAGTCCTTAGAATCTATTTCAAAGTTTTCATAGGCAAACATGTGCTATAGGATATAGTCAAAACTATCTAGGAACTTTGAGAATTTTGCAATATTTGAATAGGAAATATTAGGCTATGAAACACAAAATGATGCTAAATAACTATAAAACTTAATTTCTTTAATAAATTATATTAATTCAATTGAAGTTCCACTATCAACATATTTTATCAAATCTCTGTTTTACATTATTATGATTCACAATAGCTAGAATGTAAGAACAAATCTGTAATATGTATTAAATTTCTAAGTCTACCATGGTCTAACATTTTATTAGAAGTCAATTTAGATTAAGATGTCTTCCACTTGTCATTGTTGGATATGACACATGTTCTTCTGTTGACAGAAGTTTCTGTCCTTCCTGGTTCCTACAGTCATTAAGTCCCAAAGAAATCACAGAGAGATCTACATTATTTATAAACTGACTGGTCTAGTATCTCAGGCTTCTTATTAACTCTGATAACTTATGCCCATAATACTTGTCTGTGTTGGCCATGTGGCTTGGTATCTTTTTCAGTGAGGCAGTCAAATCTTGCTTGCTTTGTGTCTAGCTTCTTCTGTGTTTGGGTGATGACTGCAGACTGAGACCTCTTTTTAGAATTCTCCTGTTCTCATTGCCCTGCCTCTACTATCTGCCTGGTCATCCCAAGTATACTTTCTGCCTGGATACTCTCCTATCAGCTTTTATTAAAATACAATAATTGACAGGGTACAGACCATTTTCCTACAACATTCTACTTTTCATTGTGTCATCTAAATATGTATTAATCAATGAATTCTATTTAAAAATATCATCACTTCCATAATGTAGTATGCTTATCCAAAGTACATTGACAACTCTAGAATAACATACAACTAAAACATAGTGAACACTGAAAGATTAGAAAAAAAAAGAAAAGAACATTGTCTTTCTGTTAGGAAATAAACTGAATGAACCTATAAAATCTATCATTTTGGAAAGGTGTGTGAGGGAAACATCTAGTAATCTGGCTAATTCAGGCTCCAGCACCACCATACCTCACCTGTCTGAAAACCTTTATAAGTGTATAGACTTCTATTATCATTATGGGCAAACAGAAGAAATGCAAAAAGAACTTGATTTTCAGAAGTAAAGGAATTTCCCATCTGTCTCCTCATATATCTTAGCTTATTTTTTTGGTCCCACCAGTACTAGTACCCAAGAGGACCAAGCCACATATGCCATCTTCCCCTCCTGTTCTCTGTGTATGCCACAGCCCCACTGGCATAACACAGGATCCCATAAACAACAGTGGTTTCTGAATTCTTCTGGTGAAACTATTTCTTTTGTTTCTTATGCAAATCTGCCCAATAACCTATTTTATCTTAACATAGGAACCCAGATATTGATGATCCGAGAGGATTCGGGCCACAGTTAATTGAGTTTCTATCCTTTAAAAGATAAAGTATGAAGGTATGAGCAAGGTGACTCCACATTGATCAAGTGGACCTAGTGTAACAGAGCCAATTTAAAAGGAGTTTAATAGACCGACATACTACTGTGTTCTCCTCATGCTATGCCTTTTGAACTAGAGTACAGCAAAGTTAAAAAATTTGGCACTCTACTTAACCATGTCACTCCACACCTTCATTTTGTGGAGTTTTGCCTTTGGATAGAAAGAACTGTATAAGGAAAAGGTAGAACAACAACTTCATATATATCATACATGTCAGTCCTAATACAAATCCTTGCCTGACTGTGTGCTTGACCTAACAGTGCATTTCTTCTATCATACTTCTGCAACAGCTTCTTAATTTAGAGTTCTTCCTCTGACTGAAACCTTCCTCAGTACAGAGGCTAGCATGTGGATATCAAAGAGGTACTTCAAATCCTCAACCTTCATCTTTCAATAACTTTATTTGTTCTAGCTACACAGGCAATTTATTTCTCAAGTTAATGAAATTATTTAAAAAAAACATAAAAACTGAGTAAAATCAAACAATTTTATGAGTAAGTAACTTGGAAGTTATGATTATAAAGATTTAAGGTGGTAGTTGGCATATAGAAAAACAAATTTATTCATTTATATAGTCACAGGTATCAAACACAAGCACTCATGCTTTCTTTTTTTTTTTCACTCATGCTTTCTATATAAGCACTCTGACACTGACCTACAGCCAGAATCCTCACTGTGTATATTTTTCAAGTCACATCTTGCTAAATAACTCACTGACCTTGAATTCACTTTGTAACTAAGCAGGCCTTGAATTCCTCATCATACTACATCAGCCTCCAGAGTAGCTTGGATTACTCTGCTGTGACACCAGGTCTGACTTAAGATGCTTATTAATGATTTTCTCATGGCATTTATCAGTGGTAATATGTAGTATATTTAATTCATAGGTGTACCATCTGTCTTAACAGACAGTGTGAGATTCAAGGGCAGAATCCACATAAATTGGCATTGTAACATCTTACTTTCACAGCATGATCTGTGCTAAATTGTGCTTCAAAGAACAGCTGTGAAAAGAATTAAAAGAAAAATTTAAAAAGCCCAAGAAGATGGAGAGTTGGGAAACAGCTAGAGAGTAATAAACATAAAGAGAAAAATAGATTGTTAAAAGAGAGGAAAAGAAAATAGAGGCAATAATGTCAGTGTATAGAAAAGGGAATTCTTAGATCTGCAAACATGCGAAGATTGGACAGATCATTTGCATTTAGAAATGATTTAATTTTTTTCCTAACGACCTGGACAGCAAAATGACTTTTTTCCCATATGTATGTAGTGAGCATGGATGTGTATGCATGCTTCCTCTATAGGTATGCATGTCCACATGAGATTGAGAACATGTGTGCACAGTTGAGCATTCAAATGTGTGCATGTATATGTGGAAGTCAAACAGTGACCAAATATCCTTAATCAGGACTCTCATTTGAAACTAAGATCCCCTATACTGGTTCAGTTAGCTAAATGCTCTGAGGATCCCTTCTGGTGTCTGTCTCCTGCCTTGTGGGACTACAGGCAGACCACATTCTCAAGATTTTCATACATTTTTTTGTGGATTCCATCATCAGTCATCACAGTTGCAGGGCACATACTTTACCCACTGTATTCTCTCTGCCTCACAATATGCTTATTTTAATGTTTTATTATCTTACTCTTCTTATCTTTTTTTTCCCTTTCCCATTTTATCTGTCTTTGTCTGTTTCTGTTTCTCTGTCTTTGTCTCTGTCTCCCCCTCTCTGTGACTCTCTGTGTATGTCTGGTGTGGTGGTGGCGGTGGTGTGTGTGTGTGTGTTTGTAATGGGATTATGACAATGTTAGCACTACATGTTATTTTATGTATATCTTTTCTTCTAATATGAAGATTAATTGTGATAATTATCAATAAGTAACCAAATACTATTTTTATTTTAGTTCATATTTGAGGATTTTCAGCAATCTATAAAGATGCAGCCATTATATCCTTGCATGGATTCAGTTTTAAAATAGCATCTGCAAAAACTGTTAGGTACTAGAAGGCCAAATGAAAGTTCCTTATGCAGAATGAGGCCATCACTTGAAAATCTATACAAATGAGCTCTTTAGAGGTCTAATATTGGGCAGTTAAGGAATCTCTGCATGCTATCTCCAATCTACACTTATTTTTAATGTGCAGTATAGATGTTAGTACATTTTTTCCTTGTGGTTTCTTCTGCATGGATCTACAACTGAAATTTATTTCAGCCTCTAGTTTGTTCCTTGTGCTTTATTTCTTTGCATAAAATTCATTAAATAACTAGATAATTAGAAATTACATCTGAAGAACACTTTTTTCTTTATTTCCTTTTTTTTTTTTTTTTGGTTTTTCGAGACAGGGTTTCTCTGTGGCCTTTGGAGCCTGTCCTGGAACTAGCTCTGTAGACCAGGCTGGTCTCGAACTCACAGAGATCCGCCTGCCTCTGCCTCCCGAGTGCTGGGATTAAAGGTGTGCGCCACCACCGCCCGGCTAACACTTTTTTCTTTTAACAAGTTTATTGATTTGTAATCTCATTATCTTGTCCATCCAACAAGTGTTCATAAGCATATGATAAGCATGAAGATTACTTTTTATTCCTAAATATCATATGTCTTAATGGGATTAGCACAGCTTAATTCAATTGCTTCCTTTCCTCATAATATACCTTATTTATGATTTTCATGCCCACTTGCTAGTCTATATTACCTGTAAGCTGTTATGTAAGAGACTTCTTGAAGGTATTTTTGATTATGATAAAATAAATTAAATTATTTTTGAAAAAAATCTATCCTTAATTTCAATAGCAGTATTTTATACAGTACAGCTGAAAGATAATCCAGCAGCAGCAATGTGTTTTCAAGGTCTCAGCCTTGACATCTAGTTGTTAGATATTAGTCTCTGAAAGGAAAAGCAGAAAGAAACCACAAAATCCTCAATAAGAATTGACTGAGAAACAGGTTATTAGATTAAACTTTAAAAAAAAAAAAGCCAGTAGCTGAAAAGAAAAAAAAAAAACAAAACAGAATAAAAGCAAACAAACCTACAAGTTTTGGATGCTGAAATGGATTAGGCACTAAAACAATTGAGACCAGGTTTGGTTGCCTGAATCCCACATGGTTGAAGAGAAGAATCAACCATCAAAAGTTTTCTAACATGCACGTAGTTACTGTTACATACACACACACACACACACAATCTAATAGAAAAACTAAAAAAATCCCAAACTTGTTATTTTTATCAGCTGATAAGGATAATGTGAACATGCACATATCCTACTGGATCTTGAGCATTCTATTTGCAGCAACTGTGAGTTCATTAGAAGAATAAAAATTAACAAAAATTCTTTGAGTAACTCAGGAAAGCACTAAACAAACGGGAATATTAAAAATGTAAGCAATGAAAAGGTACTTGAATATACCTTTGCATTATTTTATTATAAATTGAAACATTTTTAGAGTGCCAAAGAAGCAGAGACAGCCAGTTCAAGAAAATTAAAAAATAAAACAGAACTGTAAATTATTGGTATGCAGAAATGTCATTTCTAGAAAATAAATAAAAGAAACTCTTTCCTTTTATTCTTTTGTACTCTTAACTTTTATTTTTACAGTTTTGTAATTAAAAGTATCAGAATATTTTTTGCATACATTTCTGAACATATAACTGAGAAATAATTACTTTAGAAAAGACATTAAAGTGAATTTTGTATAATAAGCTTTCTTGACATATTTTACTGATGTATTCAAAAACATTAAGAGGAATATTTAAAGTTACTCTGAAGTAGTCTTTCAAATCAAAATAAAACTGAAGTGAGCATGTTATATACAAAAATTCTTTAAAATTATCCAGAGATTATTGACTATTAGCACATAGATTACACCAAGTACTATATGGCCAGGGTCAGGACACCAACACATACCACAAAGTAAGCTATCTCCTTTCCAAAGATGTTAGCGTAGGAGATGTTGCAGATAAGAAACCAAGAGAATGGAAGCATCTAACCTTATAAAATCTACACACACACACACACTCACACACATACTCTCAAACACACAAAAACTCTCACACACACTCACAGACATATACACACAGACACACTCACATACACACATGCACACACACAGACACAAACACACTCACAGACATACACATACCCTCACACACACACTCCGAGACACAGACACAGACTCCTACACACAGAAACACTCACACCCATAGACACACACACGCGTGCACACACATACACAGACACACACACACATGTCTTGAAATTTTCTATTGCATTTTGATCATATTCCTCACTCTCTCTCAACTCCTTCCAGATCCACCATATATTCTACAACCACCAACTTGAGCCGTCAAACACATCAATCCAAATTGTACTGCCCATTTACAGTTGACTTTGTGGCCATCCATAAAAGTATCGTTGCACTACAGAAGACACCCCTTCAAGGAAAACTAACTTTCCTCTCTTAGCAATTACCAATAGCTCTTCAGTTAAGAGAAGACCATCAAGACCAGCTACACCTTCCATGTGGAGTTATTGTCTAGTTTGAGCTTGTACAATTTTCCCTACTTGTCCAAAAATCATGGATTAGTTGTAACCATTCACCACCTCTGGCTTTTAAGGTCTTTCAGATGCTGAGGAAGGTTGGTGGTATATAGAAACTTCTTGTACCATGAGTGTTAGCACATCAAGACTCCAGGTTGATAATTGGCTTGAGTTCAATGTGTTCTATGGTTTGATTATGTGGTATTTTCACTGGTAGGACCTTACAGAATCTAGTGAGAATCTCCAAAGGATGACCATGAGCAATGGGAGTATCCTGTAATATTTGGTGGTAAAGGCTATGGGACTTGAGTAGTCAATAGTTTCAATATAGAAAACCTATTTCTGGAACTAGGCTTTTTTATATATTGGCCTGTCATGTAACTGAACTAATTTTGCCCAGTTACAGGTATCTCCATTTGAACTCTTTTTATATGGCGTATGTTTACATTTAAGAAAAGTTACACAACAGTAGGTTTTCATATGATTTTTCTCAGAAAATCTTTAGGGTTGGCTATCTTTTTATGTATTTCTTCCCATCTTCTCTCCACTTAGCTGTTATTTTTTTCTATTTTTGACCTTCTACCCTTTTCTATCACTGTGTTCTGCCTTTCTCATTTAAAAGATCCATTTTCATGTTCTACTACTTATTTCCTGACATTTGAAAATATTTCAAATGAAACAATATATCTAAAAATTAAAAGCTCACATCTACAAATGATAGAAAACCTGCCATATTTGAATTTCTGGATCTGGGTCACTGCATTCAAAATGCTTGTGTCCAGTTTCATCCATACACCTGCAAATTTTGTAATTTATTTTTACATATAAGCTGAATTATATAAATACACTACATTTGTGTTATACACAAATCCATTGATGGACATTTAGATTGCTTTTATGTCTTTGCCATGGTGAAATAGAGCAGAATGAATGAGAAAGTAAGTTTGGTTTGGGGATATATGCTCAGTAGCGGTTTTGGTATAAAATATTTTAGAAATGACAACACAGCAATTGGAGTTACAGCCATGTTTCTGAATTATTTACTATAGTAAGTATTTCTTGATAGTGTAATTTAATAAGAAAGGAAGGAAGAAAAGAAGAAAAGAAAGAAGGAAGGGAGAAAGGAAGGAAGGAAGGATCCTGCCTTAGAATATTGGAATATTCAGCCGGGCGGTGGTGGCGCACGCCTTTAATCCCAGCACTCGGGAGGCAGAGGCAGGCGGATCTCTGTGAGTTCAAGACCAGCCTGGTCTACAGAGCTAGTTCCAGGACAGGCTCCAAAGCCACAGAGAAACCCTGTCTCGAAAAAAACCAAAAAAAAAAAAAAAAAGAATATTGGAATATTCAATATTTTTTGTTTTGGTGAAGCTTGGTATGTGAACTGCTCATAAAATTAGTGATGAATGAAGCAAAAGGACTATAATTTCACATCCCACAGGGGTAGAATATATGTTATATTGGTTAGGTATAAAAGGACACAGAATGTTATCTTGGTGTTTGTGTGGGTCAACAGTAGGAACAAATGCATCTCTGATTTCTTTCCTGTTCTTATGACTAGTTTCTTCCTGTTGGGTTTCTTACCCAGCCTCTTTAGAAAAGCTTTTTTATATGTCTAATTGTGTATTGATTTGTCTTGGTTGGTTGTCATCTCTTAGAGATCTACTCTTTTCTGAACAGAAAATAGAAGAGGAGTGGATCTGGGGAAGAAGGGACATGTGTGGGGGACACAGCTAGGAGAAAATAAGGGAAGAAATAGTATGGTTGTGATTTATTTTATGAGAGAAAAATCCATTTTTTTAATAAAATTATTTTTTAATTCAAAAAATAACAGAGAAAAAAGAAGGGACAGAAACAGGACTTCTGATACAAGTTTTATTGAGGAAATCTAGCTTCTTTCTTATAGGATGGCGTCAATGTGTAAATGTGGGGAACATGGGCTCTACAAGGGCAGCCTTGAGTTAAGCTATATAATTTATATATTTGAAATTATACTGATAATTATATGTATCTTAAGACTCCAAAATTTTTGTTTGAAAAATTCATGGAATGTTTAGCATTACTTTTTATATTTAAGAAGTATGAAGCTAGGCTAAGGAGATAGCTTAGCCGTTAAAGACTAAACTCACAACCCAATATATAAGAAATATGGAGTCAATATATTTCTAATATTGAAATTGTACTCTTAATATCATATTTATCAGTAAATACAATTATATGTTGTCTATTAATAACTCTCATTTGTTTCTGTGTAGTCTTTCTTTCTTGGGACCGCACACATTTTTGGACTATCATATGTATATAGTACAGGTTCAGTGGTGACTATGTTGTTGGAAACACTTTGGAGGTATTCTGAGCCAATGGTGGTAAGCATTAAGAGAAGGCAGTCGGTGAGAGCTCATAGAGCAGTTAGTTACTCATACAAGGTACTAGATTTTTTTTAAATCTATTGTAATGTCATTAAGCTCCTCTCCTTTATTTAACTGCCATAAAAGTGAACTTTGGGGAATTATTCTAAGTTCATGAAATGGGTAATGATTAAAATGTTAAAAAAAAAGAGAAAAAATAATAATCATTTCTTGTGCTAATCTGTTAGAAAGTTAGAATATAGGCCAGAACTTTGTTTTTTGGTGGGGCATAGTAGTACTTTGAGACAGTAAGATGAAAGGAGAAGTAGAAGTAGATTGAAGACTTATGAGAAAATATTCACATTATAAATTCAAGAAAGCAACTGATTTAACTTTATTAGATATTGCCTTATGCTTAGAAAAAACTAGAACTGTATATTTTTCTACCAAAATGATTGAAAGGTAACACAGAGAATGGAGATACCTAGAAAATGACGGAGAAATATGGCCATATTGACTAGATTAATTCTATACTCATCCTACATATGAAATTTGAATTGTGTGAGCAAAGTTGATTCTTTAGTAACTTTTAGTTTCTGTAACTATTGACTCAAGCATTCTCAAATAACCAATGTTCTATATAAAAATGAATAAATATTTTGAAATCTCATACCACTGTGATGTTAGCATAACCCTGAATCCACTGAAATTGAAGTAGATTTAATGTATGATGATATATGGAAATGATATTCAGTAGTGTTTCTAGAGATTATATTTCCAATGGCTTTCTTTCTGGAAACTAGTGTTGGTAAGCATTACAGAGAACATATGGAAAAAGAATATGTATTCATGTGAATAAATTATATTTTCATGATATTTGATGACCATACTCAACTTCTATTAATATTTTAGTAAAATGCAAATCAGGTGTATATAATCAGCAATTATTTTCTAAATTGTTTAATATTTTAACACTTGACAAGGCAAAACTCAAAATCTATACCAGGTTAAAATTCCTAAGTATTTTTCCTCTAGAAATTCTATGTAATATATAAATTCCATGCATATATTTACATATTCCAATAAGTCTTATATAATATAGTACCAAAAAACTTATTTGTGTTGAGTAATTTGAATAATAAAAAATGCCAAGAAGGGGGCTTTGTTTAGCAGTTTTTCTAAGAACATGGGTGATGGGTAGTAGTTCATTCTCCAAGGGATTTTATTATTAAAGCTATACAAATGTGCACACATATTTTAAATACTAAACACTTAAAATTAGTATTAGTTTTTAGTTAAGGCAAGTACATGTCATTTTTAAACTTTTAAACTACCACTCATTATCTCTGAGCACTGAAAAAAAAAAAACCCTCAGTTGGGAAGTGTCTACCCCTGACTCATTAGAACAATGTCAGACACAAAGATGTTTTGTATGACTTATCTCCCTACTCACAGCAATGTACAGTTCCAATAACCATGCTGTACCTGCTGCCATGAAGGAAATGGCCTTTGTTGGCACAAAACATTCTCTCCAGTACAGGCGTGTGATTAAATAGGGATGAAAGAATGTATGGTCATTTTTATCTTAGTGAAAAATTAATAATGGTATCTGAGTGTCAAAAGTTAATTAGGCTTTTCTAAGATGACTAACTAGAATTAGAAAGAATTTTTAAGTGGAAGGTGTAGTATGAACTACAGCATAGATACTTGTACATCTAATTAATCATGTCTATTTAGCATCATCTTGGGGTTCTGCAGTTAAGGGAAATAGAGAATTATATAACACATTGTCAAAATAATAATATTCCTTAAATTGCCATGTAGATAAGAGTTTTATTTTCTTGCTGAAATTTACTGACAATAATTATAACATCATCATTAAACCAAGCAGAACTTTTCCTAAGAGCATCCTGAGCAGTACACAAAGGCATAAAAATAACCATATATTTAACTGGATTCAAATCATCACTGTCCTCAAGCTTTGTTTTTCTCTTTCCTTTGTAACCAAATCAATGAAACAATATAAAGGAAAATAAAGTGTTGGATAGTATAATCTAGATGCCTATGATCAACTCCCATATTACACCAATCATTTGCAAGCACCTTATTCTAAGTAGATATGATGACTGGATAACTTCAGTAACTTGCTTATTTCATTTTCATTGCTTAAACCAACTTTTTCATGGTAAGAAAGAAAAAAAAATACTTGCATTAAAACACCTTGGAAAAATCATAGACTAATCCTTAAGCCCAATTATTTATATTTTGATATGGGATTCCCTTCTGTATGCTGTGAATATGTTTTATTACCATTGGTTAATAAAGAAGCTGCTTTAACCTATGGCAGGGCAGAAAAATGACAGGTGGGTAATTCAAACACACACACACACACACACACACACACACACACACACACACATATATATATATATATATATATATATAGAGAGAGAGAGAGAGAGAGAGAGAGAGGGAGGGTAGGAGGAATGAAAGAGATATCATATACCCACCTGAGAAGCAAGAAGTGAGGTAATAAAACATGAGCCTCATGGCAAAATATAAAATAATAGTAATGGGTTAATTGAAGATGTAAAAGTTAGTTAAGAAGAAGACTGAGGTAAATGGCCAAAGAGTAGGTAATTAATAATAAGCCTTAGAATGGTTATTTCATAAGTAACTGCAGGAGCTGGTGTAGAGGACCCTGTGGGTGGAGAAACCAGTCTAAGGAAAACAGATGAATAGAGAATATTTTTAGCTACAGTGCTTAGTATTTAGATCTTTAAAAATTAGGCTTGTTTAAAAAAATTGAAATTTAAAATTTTTTCCACAAAAGATTTATTTCCCTATATTATACAACAAGTTTTATGCTATAAAAGCCATTTGACTGTGTTGGACTATGATATTTCCTTTCAGATATGATGTGACTTTTCCCACTGTATGTGGTGATTACCATTGATAAATACAGAAACTGCTTTGGGCCTATAGGGGAACAGAGATAGATGGGGAAAACTAAGCAGAATGCTGTGAGAAAGGAGACAGAGTCAAGTGAAGCCATGGAGCCACTGCCAGAAACAGATGTGCTGAAACTTTGCTGGTAGGCCACGACCTGTTGGTGATAGACAGATTAATGGAGATGGGTTAAATTAATATGTAAGTGTTAGCCAATAAGAAGCTAGAGATAATGGGGCAGACAGTGATCGAACTAATACAGTTTCTGTGTGATTATTTTAGGGCTAAGTAGCTGGGAACCAACAAGTGACCTCTGCCCCCTGCAACAAATTGATGCACCAATGTAGTGGGCAAAAATCCACATAAAACCCGAGAAAGCTTGGAAAGGAATCCTAGACACAAAAGAACAGGGTTAAGCATGGTTTCTTGGTAACCAGCATTTTGCCGGTGGCATGCTGCAGCTCCTTTAAGAGAGGTTTTCCTGATTCATTGTAGCAGAAAAGCCATGGCTTTAAAGTACCAACTTTCTGGGCCATGCTGCCAGCACAACCTCTGGCTCTTTCAGGAACCGAGCATTTAAACAGGGGTTTTAAGCAGTGTGTTACAAACTGTTTAATGGCTCAACAGAGAAGGGCTGCATACTTGGAACTGGGGCAATGTGCCTGGCTTGCAGAAGCAGTGAATGGACTTCCACCAAATTGGACTGTGGGGAGTAAGCAGAAAGTACCACATACACACTAGTAATGCCACAGCTTAAGTTTTTAAGAAGTGCTTAGCATTTTAAGTACTCCTTGACAGTAAAGAATTACATATATGAAATAAGACAAATTCAGGTGAAAAAGATCTCTAAATGAGACATGGTGAACATAAGCTTGGGAGAGATGGGAAAAAGAATATAGACAATTATGAAAAGAAGTAAAAGGTATTTTAAAAAATAAAGTCTTTAAAGAGACAGTACAGACATCATAGATTTAAGAGTAAAAAGAAAATAAGCCACATAAAGATGGACTATACACAGATTCTAGATTAAGAATATTATTGTTTTCTTTCAATTTCTTGATTGTAAAGGAGCTAAGTACAGAGAGAAATTTCATTGCATGGCCTGCTGAGCTAAATCAGTTTTCTGACACAAAAAAATATTTTTCTGCTGTGGGACAATGGTCTTTTATCCTGCTACTTCTACTTTAATAAAACACTGATTGGATAGTAGCCAGACAGGAAGCATAGGTAGGTGACCAGGCAGGAAGTAGAGGCGGGGCCTGAGAACAGGAGAATTCTGGAAAGAGAAAAGTCTCAGTCTACAGTCATCACCCAGCCACAGAGGAAGCAAGATGAGAATGTCTCTCTGAGAAAAGTTACCAAGCCAGGTGGCTAACACAGACAGGAATTATGGGTTAATGTAAGTTATAAGAGTTAATGAGAAGCCTGAGCTAATATGCCAACCAGCTTATAATTAATGTGGTAGACCTCTGTGTATTTCTTTGGGGCTGAAAAACTGTGGGACCAGGCAGGACAGAAACCTCTGTCAACAAATGGCACCAACATGGACAGCTAAATCCATTTAAAACCTGAGAGAGTTTGGGTAGATACAAAAGAACAGAATCAAGCATAACTCATTGGTAACAGCATTATTTCAGGTGGGCTCTTTTTTCTAGAGGCAAGCATGTCTCATTTAAGAGAGACTTTCTGATTCAGATTTAGCTGTAAAAATCCTGACAGCTCTTTTAAGAGGCGCCCCACCAAACACTTAAATGGTGTCAATGGATAACCAATAGCATGCTTCTTGGTGGTGGAAGGGACCTTGAAACTCCACAGAGTTTTGGCAATAAGCATGGCTTGGGCTGGTACCTCTGTCATGAGGTTAGACTCTCAGAAAGCTAAGGAATAGGCTGGATCCAGTCGTCAAAGCCACAGCTTTAATTTTAGCCATATTCTTTTTTTTTTCATTCTTTTTTTTTTTATTGAGAAAAATTAGCCATATTCTTTAACCAATTAAAGACTCATGTGGTCAGAAAAGAGAGAGACACAGTAATGATAGTTTCAGATGAAAAAGCCTCTAAACAATTTACAATGTGCTTAAAAATATATTTAGGCTTGAAAGATAAAATAAAAAGGATAAAGTCCTCAAAAAAAAAAACTAAAGAAAAAGAGTAGTTGGGTGTGGTGGCACACATCTTTAATTCCAACACTTGGGAGGCAGAGGCAGGCATATATCTCTGTGAGATCAAGGACAACCTAGTCTACAGAGTAAGTGCCAGAACAAGAACAGCCAGAGATACACAGAAAAACCTAGTCTCAAAAAAATTAAAAATAAAAATAATAGAAATAGAGTTTAAAATAAAGCCACGTAAAGATGAAAAAATACACAGAGAGTCTAGATACTGTATGTTACTGTGTGGTCTTTGAATGGTTTGATGGCTGAAGAAGTAACAACAGGTGGTAAAAGACATTTGATTATAAAGGCTACTGGACTGATACAACATGTGTGTGTGTGTGTGTGTGTGTGTGTGTGTGTGTGTCTGTATATATACTGAAAATGCTTTTACTTCAAAATTTAAGTCAAAACATATGTTACTTTGGAGAAGAGGTTTTGATTTTGTTTACACAGGAAATGAGAGACTGGATTCATATTGAGTTATCAAAAAATCAGGTTTGATCAAGAAAGACCCCCTGAAAAATCTCTGATACGAGTAGATGATTCAACATTTCAGAGGACCTCTGGTGGAGTTTTCTCTGAGTTCTACATCCAGAACAGTTTCAAGACTGCTGGCTAAAATGATCAAGCCCACGGAATACTCCAGTCAGGACCTGACCACAATGTTAAATTTTCTTTGGTCTCCATAAAATTGTCAGCACTCCCATTAACAAGAAGTAGCCTGGAAAACTATGTCCACATTTCCACAAAAAGGATTATGGATGTTTGTTTTTGTTTAAAGTGTTGACCTGGCTACAGGCAGGTCTGGACTTCTAATTTACACATTTAATTACCCAGGAGGTATTTTTTTCTTTCAATACAATGTAGCCAAAGGAAGGAACATAGGTGTGTATTTAGTAGATCTTTATCCCTGCCAGAATAGTTACAATATTTCTAAAGTCTATGGAAAGAATTAAAAATGTCAGCAAGTCAACAGACTTTCTACCTTAGATGAGAAGTTTCAAAGATCTCCTGAGAAAATTGGGAGCCTGGGTGGGGGGAGAAAATGGAGGATGGAAATGGGAAGGAGGGGACAAGGAGAGGTGGATAGAAAACTTGAAGGAACAGGATGGTCCAGATGGACAATGGACAGAGAGCGAGAGAAAGGAAAGAGATATCTTGATTGAGGGAGCCATTATGGGGCTAGCAAGAAACATGACATTAAGGAAGTTCCCAGGAAGCCACAAAGATGACCCCAGCTAAGACCCTAAGCACTAGTGCAGAGGGAGCCTGAACTGGCCTTTTCCCTGTAGTTAGATTGATGACTATCTTAAATGCCATCATAGAACCTTCATCCAACAACTGATGGAAGCAGATGCAGAGATCCACAGCAGAGCATTGGGTTGAGCTCCCAAAGTCTAGTCAAAGAGTGGGAGGAGTGAAACTATAAACAGAGGTCAAGATCATGATGGGAGTACTCACTGAAAAAGCTTAACTGAGCTAATGCAAGCTCACCAACTCTAGCCTCACATTGTGAGAACCAGCATAGTACAAAACTAGGATCTCCGAATGTGGGTGACAGTTGTATGGCTGGGGCAATCTGTGGGGTTACTGGCAGTGAGACCAGGATTTATCCCTACTGTTTGTACTGATTTTTTGGAGCCATTTATGAGTGAATGCATATTATAATTGTTTTTCTGGTTCTGTTTTTTCTTACTCAATATGGTGTTTTCTAAATCCACCCATTTGCCTGCAAATTTCAAGATATCATATTTGTTTTTGCTATGTAGTACTCTATTATGTAAATGTATCACATTTTTTTATCCATTCTTTGGTAGAGGGACATTTAGGTGGTTTCCAGGTTCTGGCTATTACAAATAATGCTGCTATGAACATAGTTTAATGCATGTCCTTGTTGTATTATTGAACATTTTTTGGGTATATACCCAAAAGTGATATTGCTGGGTCGGGAGGAAGGTTGTTTCATAATTTTCTGAGAAATCATCCTAACAATTTCCCATGCAGCTGTGCCAGTTTGCACTCCCACCAGCAATGGATGAGTGTTTCCTTTTCTCCAGCGTAAGTTGTCATCAATGTTTTTGATCTTGGCTGTTCTGACAGTTGTAAAATAGAATTTCAGAGTTGTTTTGATTTGCATTTCTCTGATGGCTAAGAATGTTGAGCATTTCCTTCAGTGTCTTTTAGACATTTTAGATTCATCTGTTGAGAGTTCTCTGTTTAAGTCTGTACTGCATTTTTATTGGATTATTTGTTCTTTTGATGACCAGTTTCTTAAGTTCTTTGTATATTTTGGAGATCAGGAATCAAAGACCTGGACATCATTCCACACATCTACAAGCACCAGATTTTTTTATAGAAGTAAAAATTATGATATGGAAAACAGAAAACATTTATCAAATGGTGCTGGCATAACTGGTTAACATGTAGAAGAATGAAAATAGATCCATACCTATTGTTTTGCACAAGATTCAAGTACAAATGGATCTAAGATCTCAATATAAAACCAACCACATGAAAATTCATAGAAGAGAAAGTAAGAAATATACTTGAATGTAAAGAAGAGAAGACCACTACCTAAATACAATCCCAGGATCAGAGACGTTGAGAGCAACAATTAATAAGTGGAAGCTCCTGAGAAGCTTCTGTAAAGCAAAAAGCATTTTTTTTCTTTTGACAGACTGAGAAGCTGTGTCTAAAGTTTAAGCTCTATGGGAAACTTAAAACTTTCAAAACAGATCTAGAATCAAAGACCATTTAGCTTTCTATTACATACTCTGGTTTAGGTACAAAATCTTAATGGCAAATGTATCACAATTGTGTCTCATCCCTCCTTGGGTTCTCATCTTCTAGGAAAAGACTGAGGTGTATAAATAGCCAAATCTAGATAGAATTTCATGACAAGATTGCGCCTTTCTTTAGAGATTATCCAAATTCCTGAGAGAGTCCACTGCAAGTCAGTATCTTTCTCTGAGATATTTGTTTCCAGAATTATAATGATAAGCCTTCAATATTCTATTTCTCTTTTGCTTTTAAAAATATTTGCATGCATGTTTTGCAGGAACCACATCATATTATTGGTTTTCCACTTGTTGAGTATTTGTATACTTTTCTTTCACATAATCTTTTGCAACTTATTGCAGTGTAGAAAGCAAAATGTGTGCCCTGTTCTGAACTCCATACAGTATGAAACAGTACCTTTAAGTCTGTGCCTAGCTTAGAGTTGCTTTACCGTTTTTTTGTGCAGGCAAACACTAGCCATCAGTCCAAAACAAACTTTGCTCCAGACTTACAGCTACTTTATTCAGGCAAATAAAATATTTATGCCTATGGATTTGTCAAATAAAGTTAGGACCCAATGAGTATATGGGTAAAACAATCAATATTCGAAAATCTAGGCTCATGAAATTAGCAAACCCAGCAGAAAAAAAAATGACTCATCATGTCACCTGGATCATACACACAGAAGAACATATCACACTGTGATATGGTAGCATTATGATGTGTGGCTCAGACCACACTTTCTCATTTGTTCAGACCCAGCCCTCTTCTTCAGTCAGCCATGTACCTTAAGTCGTATCTTCATTGGAAGTGAAGAAGGATAAAAACAGGAAGCTATGAGGACCAGAAAGACGAAATGTTCTTACTCCATAATTTGCATAAACCTTATTAGCAGGAAAGCACTGATTTAAGTATAATTACTATCTAATTAAGGTATTTCTCCTTTTTCAGCTATAAACTTGAAAATTTCTAGAAATATCACTGGAAATTCCATGTGTATGGAAAGAACATATCCATATTCACTATATAACCCTTGTGGTTTCTAGTGGCTTTATCATGTTAGATTGTAATTCCAGCCAATGCTTCCCCAGGACCATCAAGAACTTTATTGGAGAAAAACAGCAATTGCCAGTCATTAGGGCATATAACTTGAAAGCCACCAAAATGGTATATATGACTGAATAATTAAAACCGTATTATAACTACAAAACTCTGTTGAGTAAGTCGACCACGTCTGCACATGCAAAATTCTTGTTGTTTTTGTTTTTCTGAAGCACTCTCTTGGAGACATCTACAACTGTGTTTTTGCAGGTTTTTTAATTTCTTCTTGAGTGCCGTTTTAAATATCTTCAGTAGTATCTCAAATTTCTTTTCATGCTAGCTAGCTGAAATTGCTTTCTGTGCCAAAGTCATTAATTTGTCTGAGTTGAGGTATCTAAAAGATTGGATGCCTCCTCATCCTACTAAGACATTTGTGGCACTGTGTCTGCCCCCTCTCTAGGTGATTGAACCATTCTGTCCACTTCTCTGAGAAACACTTAGATGGAGTCCTTAACATCATACCTAAGCACTTGCACCAGTGGCTTCTACATGTATGTCAACTCTCTGTCTTGCTTTTAGTAAGGTTTATTTGAACACTACAACCTCTGTAACTATTTTACTGCATCCCATAGCATTGTAACACACGAATGATATAGTGTGAAGTAAGTTGTGTGATACAATAATATTAGTTACTAAGATCAGAATAGCAAGATTATAAAAACAGAAACTTTGTTTCTGATTTACCCTGTCAACCAAATGAGATCAGTAGAGCTTGGTAGATTAAAGCCAGCAAAATTTATGTAGCTTAGGATTGAGAGGTTCTAATGGCTAATGAAAGATATTTTTTATTATAGTCATATATTCAAATTTGGAGTACTTTTTCTTTAACATTGGAAAGTATATTATTTTAGTAAAAATATGTGGAGTGTTCAATAGAAGGTATAAGTTCTTGCTCTAAAATGACTTCCAGTTAAAATCAGCAGCATTATTAAAAAGAGTTGTTGAAGTTTATGCTATTCTACTGACTTGATAGTTTACGTTATTAATTTGAGTGTTAATATAGGGCAATGTGTTTAGATTTCTCCATAATCTCCATTTCCCTAAGGTCAACCACTTTCTCCCTTTCCTCTATTCCTTAAATTATGATTTTTCATAACCATTGAATGGTTTAAAAAGGTTATAAAGCAGTCTAAATCACAATCCTGTTCCTCTGGAAACATAGGCTGTAAGATCTATATAGAATTTGATTGAGATTAGGCTATGTAGAAACACCATTTTAGACATTATATGTTTACCATCAGAAGATACCAATGACTCTAATATATCTATTGTAGATTAGGCATCACCTTAGCAGCCTCACTCAGTTGACTCTATGGGTCTCACTGTAGGGCCCTAAAATACAATGTCTGTCTTCATTGGTTCTTAAAAGCCAATCTTATCAGACATGATCGGGCGTGTTCAGGGTCGTATGGCCAAAGACAACCATCCAAATTCACAAAATTGAAGATAAGCAATGCATAATCACAACAGAAAAGAATGAACCAGGTGTGAGTATTTATACCTAAATAAGCCGCAAGGACTCAGCATTTGGTACCTGAAAAACCAAAGAAGTTCTATACCATCCTGTCTCAGAACAACATGATAAAAGGAAAATGTCAAGAATACCAAGATTGAGAGTAACTGGACAAAAGGAAGAAAAACCAAATAGAATGTTATAAATTAAATAGCTACCACATTGAAGTAATTGTCATATTAAACTATTTAATAATGAAATCACAGACCCAAAATGCACGCATGAGTATAGCAATGGATGCACCTGAAACAGACTCCAATCTCTTCAAATGCAATGTACAATTTACCTAGTTTACTATGGTTTGTCAAAAGAATAAATATCTTTCCAATTGTTCCATTAAAAAAAGCCAAGCTTATGTCTTCCATGTCTGTAAAACCAGTACCAAGTGGATGATTCCTCCCTGTTCTCCCCAGGTCTGTGCAGGGCCAGGCCGTTGACCCATAACTGTATCTATCAGCTTTTATGTGCTTGCCCTGGGAGACGTTTCTCTTAGAGCCATGTTCAAGGCCTGGGGACCCTTCAGTAGATTCTGTTTGTCTTTAGGCTGCCTCCTCTCAAGTTAATTCAAATTTTCACAAAATGAAGTCTTGATAGATGAGGTTTTTTCTTAAGAACACCTTTGCTACTGGACTAGTACACAGTTAATTTTACACTGGGGATATTCTCTTTACTATTTATAGGTACTTTCAGTTTTTACTTGTTCTACTCTTCACCCATGTATGCATTTTAAATATCCCCTGATTCACATTTGCTCCCTCTTTGTGAAGACATGGATGAAAGCAGCAAACAGTAACTGTTCCATATCCTGAATTCTATTCTGTTTCAAAATTTCTTCCATCAAATATATTAGTCCATTAGCTTTAAATTCATTCTTATGGAAGTGCTCAGTTTATGTGAAAACCCCCCAGAGTCTATGCAAAGGTATTATTTGGGCAATTGCTCATCCAGTTCCACACAGTGTCATAATAAGGAGTGGCGGGCTACTTTCCTGTCACCCGCCCACCCGCATGACTAGCTTTACCCTAAATAACTACATGGAAACTGTATTCTTTTAAACACTGCCTGGCCCATTAATTCCAGCCTCTTATTGGCTAGCTCTTACATATTGATCTAACCCATTTCTAATAATCTGTGTAACACCACAAGGTGGCTTATCAGGAAAGTCTCATTTCCTTCCTGAATATCAATTTATGAAATGCATTCTGAATTGGTATGGGAAAGCAAGTAAATGTTTGTTTTACAATAGTTTAGTCAGGCAACAATTAATATGCAGTTGGCAGTCTCCTAACACAGAATAGTCAGTCATAGAAGCATGCTCTGTTGAGCATCAACTAATTTAGATGTTCACACCCATTTTTCTGTTTTTCTACCAGTTTTCATGTCTAACAACAGGAGAGTAAACTTATGTTCACCAAGAATCTGGTCAGATTTCATAGGTTCATAGGTAGATGTATAAAGCAAATTAAAACCACAGCATATTAATTTTCTTGGGGTATGACATTGGGTCAAAGTTTATTTAGAGAAACCCAGTGAAAATTTATCCTCAAAGTCTTGACTAACTCTTGTGTAGAGGAAGCTTTGTTTGTTGTTTTGCTTTTGGAAAGTTGTTTACTATGCCTAAGAAAATAAAAGCTTTAAAATTCTCTCAGAGATCTCCCTACAAGGCGACCATTAAAAAGGGAATAAAAAAGGAAAAAATAAAACCTAACTCTAAAGAAAGCAGTGTATCTTGTAGAGCCATTTGAAACCCTTGAATTTAGAGCCATATGAGAAAAATTCAGTAATTTTCAATTTTACCAACTACTATGTAGTCAATTTCTGTTCTTAGAATTCCAAAGACCATATAACTCATATGATAGACTTCATCTAAATGGTAAGATCATTCTGAGGTCAAGTGAGAGTAAGCTATTGCACAATTGACAAAGTTCATCTATGTAAAAACAAACAAACAAAAAACAGGACTCCAATCTTGTCGGTTGACAAAGCTGTCAAAACAGCAAGGCAAACATCAAGGTGTGTCAGGTGGGAAGAAATTAATAAAGATCAGATTTTTGGGGGAGTCCAAACTAAAGCTCAAATGTTTATTTTTCTGCTTCATCATTTAAGAGTAAAAAAACAATTGATTTAAGATGGAGTTGTAAGATAAGAAAATATGCCTAAAATAAAATGAGTTTAAAACATGTGAAGGCTTTTATTTTTTTCAATATTTCTTATCCAGCTAGCATCAATTTTCTGTGATTGCCAGAAACCTGAAATATACCCACTGCTTTCAGACTTAAGACCACAGCCTATGCCCAATAAGCCAGGTTTAGTCTCCAGTTTTTAGTAAGCTAATTACAAGAGTTAAATTAACAGTGAAAAGTAGAAAAAAAGCAGTTTATTTAATCTGTCCACATTGGAAATAGATACTGACTGCCAACACACCAAGTCCTTCTCTGGTGTTCTGACAGGGAGGGTAGTTTAAGAAGAGTCAGAATTATGCATAGCTGAGTAGTCCTGGGGAAGATGTGTTCTTGCCCATCATTTTCATTGCTCCAATCTCTCCCAGGTAGTCTGACAAGTTCTCAGCACTTTGAGAAATCTCTTGGGACACAATTGCTTCCTCTGGCTTACACTAGGCTTCAGTCTTGTTGTCCCAGAATGAGATTCCTGGATTAATTGCATTTCAATGGGGTGCCTTATTTTCCATTACAATAGTCAAAGGGATGGATTCAACAGTCTTTCTTAGGGTATCTCCATCCCTGACACAATCACACAACTTATAATAGGAATCGTAAAACAACATTGTTCTCATTCATATCTGTTCATAACACTCCACTCTGGTTAGGTAAAATCACAAAGCAATCATTTAACCCCTAAGTTATTTCACTTTGTTAATATCTATACACGTCAAAGTTCCATGGGGAATGTGTATTTTCCTTTTGATATTCATAATTCCTTGGACTTTCTTATAACACAGTTTTAATTTTTACCGTGGAGTGCTACTTCTAAATTCTTACACCTTCTGAATCATAGCTTCAGCTGTCTTTGTTTCTAGAAACAATTAACTGTTTTTTTTTATTTGTAAAGAGATGAAATTTCAGTATATGAAAAAATACGGCAGTAATTTATGTTTTATAGATCAGTATAACTTCTACATGACAGTCCTGAAAGTAATTCATTTCATATTTCAAACATGAATTTTATTTTCTAAGTTCTATAATTCTATTTCATTTGTAGGCAAGAGTCATTATATTAGAATATATGTTTTTAAGTTTATATTGACAATTTGTGAGTATGACAGTGTTTTATTATGTAGCCTAGATCTCTCAGCTTTTATGTCTCACTCCCTGATGTTCTGGGCCACTGCACCTAGGTAGACAATCTGAGTTTTTACTGACCTCCAGAGAACATTATTTCAAAAATTTACTTCAAAATAAACTTTGATTTCTAATATCTTACATAGCACTTCACATGCTCCTCTACAAAGAAACAATATGTTCTGAAACAGTAAGTAGATAAACAAGACAATCATAAGGGTGTTAGATCTCCTATCTTCTAGTTAGCTCTCTCTCTGTCTACCTCTCTGTCCCTGTCTCTGTGTCTGTTCCTTCTCCCACATAGATCAGGACTCAACCCCTGCAGTAGATAGGTCCTTTCTTTCATTTCCAGAGAAAAAAGGATTGGAAGGGAAGGGAAGGACACACTTTCAACCGTCCTACACTTATATGAGAATTTTTATGGTCCCTCTAGTACTGACCTCTTGACTGTCTAGAGGTCAAGAAGGCTGTGTTAAACTACATCACATGGTGTGGACCATCCCACCAAAACATAGAAATCCATAAAAGCCAGAAATTTTTTTTTGTTTAAATCACTTGAAGGCTTGCAATGTTGGTTAGTTTTATGTCAATTTAACACAAGCCATGAGTCATCTGAGCAGAGGAAAGTCCAATTGAGAAATTACCTACATAACGTTGGATTGTAGGCAAGCATGTAGAGCAATTGAAAAAAAATAGTTAGTGTTTGATGTAGTGGTGACTCCTGTGGGCTAGTGGGCTTGGGTACTATCAGAATGCTGACTGAGCTAGCCATATAAACCAAGACAATAAGTAGCACTCCTCTACAGCCTCTGCATCATCTCCTTTCTTTTGCTACACTTTTTCAGTTCCTGCCCTTACAGCTTACAATGATGAACTCTGATAAGGAAGACTAAAGCAAATAAATGCCTTCCTGCTCAAGTTGCTTTTGACATTCTATTAGTAGCCATACCTTAAGTCAAATCTCCTGTCGATAAACATGAAGGAGCAAGAAGAGGCCTGCCCTCGGGCTCCTGGGAGCCACTCTAGGTTCAAGACTCTTGCCAACCCTAAGGTGGCTCCCTTAACTAAGAATTGTGCTTCCGTGCTCCCCTATCCAACCTTCCTTTATCCCAATCATCCTGTTTCCCCAAGTTTCCCTCATCCTCCCCTTCTCACTTTTCTCTCCCCATCCCCCGATAATCCCATCCCACCCCACCCCCAAGATCCCAAATTTTCTCCCCGGCAATTTTGTCTACTTCCCATAGCCAAGAGGATAATTATATGTTTTTCCTTGAGTTTGCCTTCGTATTTAGCTTCTTTAGGTTCACCAATTATATACTCCATGACCATTATTTATGGCTAGAAACCAATTATGAGTGAGTACATCCCATGTTCATCTTTTTGGGTCTGGGTTACCTCACTCAGGATAGTGTTTTCTATTTCCATCCATTTGCATGCAAAATTCGAGAAGTCATTGTTTTTTACCGCAGCGTAGTACTCTAATGTGTATATATTCCACACTTTCTTCATCCATTCTTCCATTGAAGGGCATCTAGGTTGTTTCCAGGTTCTGGCTATTACAAATAATACTGCTATGAACATAGTTGAACAGATGCTTTTGTCATGTGATAGGGCATCTCTTGGGTATATTCCCAAGAGTGGTATTGCTGGGTCCAGGGGTAGGTTGATCCCGAATTTCCTGAGAAACTGAAACACTGATTTCCAAAGTGGTTGCACAAGATTGCATTCCCACCAGCAATGGATGAGGGTACCCCTTCCTCCAAAGCTTCTCCAGCAAAGGCTATCATTGGTGTTTTTGATTTTAGCCATTCTGACAGGTGTAAGATGATATCTCAAAGTTGTTTTGATTTGCATCTCCCTACTCTCTAAGAAGGTTGAGCATGACTTAAGTGTCTTTTGGCCATTTGAACTTCTTCTGTTGAGAATTCTCTGTTCAGTTCAGTGCCCCATTTTTTAATTGGGTTAATTAGCATTTTGAAGTCTAGTTTATTGAGTTCTCTATAAATTTTGGAGATCAGACCTTTGTCTGTTGTCGGGTTGGGGAAGATCTTCTCCCAGTCAGTAGGTTGCCTTTTTGTCTTAGTGACAGTGTCCTTTGCTTTACAGAAGCTTCTCAGTTTTAGTAGGTCCCATTTATTCAATGCTGCCCTTAATGTCTGTGCTGCTGGGGTTATACATGGAAAGGGATCTCCTGTGCCCATTTGTTGTAGGATGCTTCCCACTTTCTCTTCTATCAGGTTCAGTGTTTTCAGACTGATATTGAGGTCTTTGATCCATTTGGACTTGAGTTTTGTGCAAGGTGATAGAAATGACCCTATCCTATAGCAATGCTGACGAATATCTTGCATATCCCCATAGAACCTTCATCTGGTGATGGATGGAGATAGTCACAGAGACCCACACTGGAGCACCGGACTGAGCTCCCAAGTTCCCATTGAGGAGCGGAAGGAGGGAGAACATGAGCAAGGAAGTCAGGACCACGAGGGGTGCACCCAACCACTGAGACAGTGTGGCTGATCTATTGGGAGCTCACCAAGGCCAGATGGAATGAGACGGAAGAAGCATGGGATAAAACCGGACTCTCTGATCATGGCGAACAATGGGGGCTGATGAGAAGCCAAGGACAATGGCCCTGGGTTTTGATCCTACTTCAAGTTCTGGTTTTGTGGGAGCCTAGCCAGTTTGGATGTTCACCTTCCTAGACATGGACGGAGGGGGGAGCACCTTGGACTTTCCACAGGGCAGGGAACCCTGACTGCTCCTTGGACTGGAGAGGGAGGGGGAGAGGAGAAGGGTGGAAGGAGGGGGGGAGGAGGGGGAAACGTTTTTTTTTTTTCTTTTTCTCAGTAAAAAATAAAAAAAAAAAGAAGAGGCCTGCCCTCTCTGACCTATAGTCAAGGAGGAACAGATCTACTTCTGTGGGCTTTGACAATCTATCTCCTGAATGAAACTCATTCTTATGATTATTTTATGTCAAACATGACCAATCTGACTGGTATCTCTCATTTTTAACAGAAGACACAAAGCATGGCTTTAGAATTGGGTTGTTTAAACACAGGCACAAACAGCCAGGCTTTAAAACTGAACCCTGTTTATAGAACATAGCCTAATATCTGAACTATATTCAATTATTATTGAAAGCATTTTTAGAGGAATGAGAAAATTTAACAGTTTCACATTATTGATGATTATAATTTTTATGATTTATAGGAAATTTGATATATAAATACTTAGAATTCTAAACCTATGTGATATAATTATGATATGAATAATAGGTAAAGTTAGTAACGATGGCAAGCATCTATCAGTGGGAAATAAAGCTGAGTATCAGTAATATAATAACTTGCCCTTAAATTAGAGTGAAACAAAAATTTCAAGGAGAAGAAATATTTGGCTCTGAAATACTGAAATACTGATTATTGCTAACACATGCAATACTGTCTGTAGTTTATATCAAGAAGTAATATTAATGATGATAGACTAGAAAGACAGAGAAAATGGTCATAGGAGTTGGAGTGGACACTGTTATGAAGCCATGGAATGATTTCTGGACTTGTATTACAGAACATAAATAATTCTAGTAAGTCATTTTGAATCTTAATGTTTAATAATAATTTTATTATTTACCATAAAACATATTTTCTCTTTCCTTCTTGATTTCTTGAGACAGTGTTTCTCTGCTTAACTCCGGCTGTCTTGGAACTCATTATATAGATCAGGCTGGCCTTGAACTCACACAGATCCTCCTGTCTCTGCCTCCTGTAGGTTAGAAATATTTTCATTGTATACTTTTAGCTCCTTTATCGAAAATCAGGTGCTCATAGATTTGTGGGTTAAAGTCAGGGTCTTCTATTCGATTCCACTGGTCGACTTCTCTGTTTTTATGCCAATACCAAGCTGTTTTCAATACTGTAGCTCTGTAATACAGTTTGAAGTCAGGGATGGTAATGCCTCCAGACGTTCCTTTATTGTATAAGATTGTTTTGGCTATCCTGGTTTTTTTGTTTTTCCATATAAAGTTGATTATTGTCTTCACCAGATCTGTGAAGAATTTTGATGGGATTTTGATGGGGATTGCATTGAATCTATAGATTGCTTTTGGTAGAATTGCCATTTTTACTATGTTGATCCTCCCAATCCAAGAGCAAAGGAGATCCTTTCACATCCTCCTGAATATTAACCTTCATCAGGCGATGAAAGGAGACAGAGACAGAGACAGAGACCCACATTGGAGCACTGGACTGAAATCTCAAGGTCCAAATCAGGAGCAGAAGGAGAGAGAGCACGAGCAAGGAACTCAGGACCGCGAGGGGTGCACCCACACACTGAGACAATGGGGATGTTCTATCGGGAACTCACCAAGGCCAGCTGGCCTGGGTCTGAAAAAGCCTGGGATAAAACTGGTTTCGCTGAACATAGTGGACAATGAGAACTACTGAGACCTCAAGAACAATGGCAATGGGTTTTTGATTCTACTGCACCTATTGGCTTTGTGGGAACCTAGGCAGTTTGGATGATCACCTTACTAGACCTGGATGGAGGTGGGTGGTCCTTGGACTTGGACTTCCCACAGGGCAGGAAACCCTGACTGCTCTTTGGGCTTACAAGGGAGGGGGACTTGATTGGGGGAGGGGGAGGGAAAGAGGAGGCGGAGGTGGGGAAGAGACAGAAATCTTTAATAAAAAAAATAAAATAAAATAAATGCTTATATGGATTTAAGTATTTCATGGTATTTATGCTTAATAAACATATGTTATGAATCATTACAAAAAAAGAGAAATATTTTCAAAGAAAACATTTTAAAGAAAAGTTTCTTTGTATTTTGTGTTAATTTGTTAGTAAAGTAAGTGCTGTATTTTTTAAATGAAAAGACTTAGAAATCAGTAATTAAATGAAACGTATAAAGAAAGTAATTACTTTTATTGTTCTCTGTAGGAATTTAGATCTTTATAAAAGAGTTGATAAATGCTAAGTATTAGTGCCAAAGCTTCTTCCTCTAATAATTTACTTTAAATTATATACTTATATATAAGTTTAAATATATCTATAAGAATTCTTCAGCATAACACACACACACACATATATATATATATATGGCTTGATTTATCCTAATAAGTAAAATTTAATTTTGAGTTAATTTCACCTATCCCAAAGACAGAACTAACGTTAGAATAATGTTTTGATGCTTTGAATTATGTAACTTAAAGCTGTGTTTTTATGTTAATAATATTAATATAAAAATTTGTTAAAACATTAGTTTATAAAAGAGTAAATTAAAAGTAATTTTAATTAACATGCTTTAGAGTTTCTGTTTTTAATTTAAAAGTCTCCACTATTTGCAAGTTATACCACAGATATTAAATTTGATCTTAATAGATTGCTTTTCTAGGAATTGTAAACTAAGTCTTTATGAAGCAAAGTTCCAAGAAAAGTTTCTCCCATTCTGATGCCATTTTGCTCTTCCTGCTGCACTATGCTCCCAGTGAAGAGTTCCGGATGAAATTTATTGTTTACACATGTAACTTTCTCCTCCTCTCGTGGAATGAAAGCAAAGGTTCCTGGTTTTGTAGAAGTACAAGGTGATCACAGAGATATTGCTAAATGTCATTCTGCAGCTAAAATATACTGACTCTCTCATTTTTCCATCTTATCATTTTCTTTAAGTCACCACGTCAAGTACTTTGTAAAATTATTTTTCTACCCTTGGTTCAAACTGACTTTTTTGATGGTGTGGACAGCAATATTTATTGGAAGAAATTTTGTCAGTGCATCTTGGTTTCTTCCAGTTTTCAGATTCATTGGCAGAATGTGTTCACACAAACCTTTACTAGGTTACTTTCCCGTCACTGAAAACCTATTCTATTTCTACAACCAAGAAAGCAAAATGTTTAAATAAAACACCATTTACTCTATTTTAAGGTGTGTGTGTGTGTGTGTGTGTGTGTGTGTGTGTGTGTAAGAGAAGGGGGTGGGAGACATATGCAAAAGGTCATGTATGTATGTTTATGGTTGCATGGACACCTGTGTGCCACAGTGTGCACATGAAGATAATGAAGATAATCTCAGGGCCTCCTCCCTTATTTGAGACAGAAACTCTTGTTGCTTGTTACCTTCTAATCCAAGCTGGTTGGAACATTTCTAGTGCTTTTCCTTTCTCCATATCACATCTTTATATAGGAGAGAAGGGATTGCAGGTGAATGCTACTATCATTGACTCCATATAATTTCTGAGGATTCAAGCTCAGTTCTTCATGCATGCAAGTACTGTGCTTTACACATTTAACCATCTCCCAGCCCTAGGTTTCAAGGTGCTCTAGTATTGTTTGGCCCATATTTTATATGCACCAGCTCCTTTTCTTAAATACAAATGGGCAAAAAAGAACATTTAACCTATTTTTGAAGCACATATGTCTTAAGGAGAAAACAAAATAATGTTTAAAGCTACAGTATAAATCACACCATTTATTTCTTTTTCAATATGAAAATACATAAACAGCCTGCTGGGATGTGGATGCCCTAGCCTAGGGTTTTCTCTTAACCTGAGTTGGAGGCTTTATTGATCTATTTCAGAAGACAAGTTCCCACTAGAATTGAATCGCCTTCTTCAGTTTTATTTTATTTATTGGTATTTCAAGTTTTGAAAACATGAAAATATACTTTTAAAATATGTTCTTTAAAATTTAATAAGCAAAGGCTGAGTCAGTTTAGATATATTTTTATACATGAGCATGTACTTTTAAAACTGATTCTAGACAATCTGGTACAGGTCCTTTTGATATCTGTATGGCAGTTTCTCAGAAAATTTGAAACAACCTTCCTCATTACTCAGCAATACCACTTTTGGGTATATATACAAAGGATGCTTAATCATACCATGAGGACATGTACTCAGCTATGTTCATAGCAGCATTGTTTGTCATAGCCAGAACCTGAAAACTATCTAAATGTCCCTTGATCGAAGAATGGATAAGGAAAATATGATACATTTACACAATGGAGTAATACACAACAGATAAAAATAATGACATCTTGAAATTTGCAAGAAAATGATGGAGCTAGAAAACATGATTTTGAGTGAGGTAACCCAGGCACAGAAAGACAATTATCACGTACACTCACTCATAGGTGGTTTTTAAACATAAAGCAAAGAAAACCAGCCTACAAATCACAATCCCAGAGAACCTAGACAACAATGAGGACACTAAGAGAGACATACATGGATCTAATCTACATAGGAAATAGAAAAAGACAAGCTCTCCTGAGTAAATTGGGAGCATGGGGACCACAGGAGAGGGTTAAAAGGGAGGGAAGTGGCAGTGAGGGGAGCAGAGAAAAATGTATAGCTCAATAAAAACAATTTTTAAAGAAAACTATTACAATAATTAAAGCCAGTGGTAACATACACACTTACATACACACACACACACACACACACACAATGATTCTGGAGAAAAATCTCTTAAAATCTAAATGTTTAAGGTAGCATTTGTGCTCTTATATCAATTACTGCTAACTCTCCACATTTAAAGGTTGTTTATAATGGTATGCTATGATGGGTTTAACTCTTGGAAAAGCAAATTTAACAAATCAGGTGAAGATACTGTTACAGACATTTCTGAGGAGACATCACATATGTGTCTATTCACTTCAGAAAGGGAATCACCACAAACCAAAGTACTGGTTTTTATCAAACTAATTTTATTCAGTTTACTAACTGGAACGTGGGTGAAGGGTTGCTAATAATGAGCAGGATTAGCTCAAAACCATTGCATGGTCACAGCAGTCTACTTGTGAAAACAGTAACCCTGGTGATCTCTTCTCCATTTTCAGGAACCATAATTACAACTTCTTTCCATCTAAGCTGATCCAATTCTCCTTTTCTTAATCCTTTTCAGACTTTTATGGAAGGGAACATGAGAGTCTTTCATGCTTCTGTTTACCCAAATATGTAACCTTTCGTTTACCTCTTGGGATTCTAGAAGAGAATGTGTCATTTCTGTAGAAATGCCTATACAGTAGAAGACAACATAAAAGCAGCATATGAAAATGTCATTATAAGTTCTCTGATTTCTTTTAAAAGATAACACAAACCCAAGAACCACTTTTGCAACAGAAAATACACCTATTTCAAAATAAGGACTCTAAAAATGCTATGGCATTAGAAAACAGTTGTTTATGTTGTTGATGAAGTATTGATAAAGATTTTATCCAAAGGGGGGAAAAAACATTTGTGTCACTGAAGAGAAGATCATGTATGAATGAGGACTGGCTTTGCACTGTATTCTTTTTTCTTAATACTAAATTAACTATACAGCAAAAACACCATTGCATGCACTGACACGATCTCTCCCAGAACAATGGCGAAGAAGCTTAAGAAAATTTTAACAATTCAGCCCATTAGGGATGTCACAAAAACATATAGAAAGTGTACCTGGTAAAGGAGAAGAACTAAAACTTAAGATTTAGAAGAAATAAACATATTTTTCCGTCAGTGTAGTATTCTATTTCATTATTCACCAAGCATATGCTCAAAAAGTCTTACTACTTTTCACATTATTAATTTGATAATCCTAATTAGTTTTCATATTGTCATTAATTTGATGCAGAAATATTTGCCAGGACTTGTGCAGCTACAATGAGATTTCATGAACAAGTCTTGTTAAATATGAATTCTATTGTGTAATTTGGGCATTACTTATCATTTGGGATGTATGGATTGATTATGACACTCAAAGCTGTATGACATGTGGAAAATATTAATACAAACACACAGTTCTCACCTAAAAATGATAGGATATTTTATTCTGTAGCTAAATGTTAGACATCATGGTCTAGGACCACAAATTCAGTTTGCCCAAATGTCCATGTTCAAACTGAAGTATTCTTATGAAATTTTCGAAATAACAGACCACAGAAAGCCTTAAAGCCAAGATGGTTTTGATAACATTGTTGGAAACATTAAGGAAGTGGTTATTTAATAAAATGGGAAAAGTCCATAGTAGGGTTCAGATACTGTGTGATGACGCTCCCTCTTTACACCTTTGATTAGTGAAAACTATAAATTAGTTAAATTGAACATTTTCAAACTTTTTATCTGTTAGTTCAACCTTTATATTTGTGATGAGAAATTAATATGACAGAAGCAGGTAAGGAATGGATGTTTAGAGGGCTAAAGATAGTTTATGATAAACTTTAATTAGTCTCTAGGCCTGGAGCTTCTCATTTTCTCTCCTCATTACTAAGTTCTAATCATTATAATCAGTTAGTCATCATTTTCATTAAGATAACCTTAAATAAACCCTATTTCCAGAAATTCTTGTTCATATGAGTATGACTTAAAAACATGAAATTAATAAATTCATATCAATCCATGCTAAATTAGAAGAGTAAAGTATTATAAATAATCTGACCAGAAGTGAGTGGTTCAGCTTTTCTTTCACCCACTTTCAGTAATATAAAATTCTCAAAATTCAAATTAATGAAACATTTTAATAAGTAAAATTTATTTCAAAGATTTATTTTTATATGTGATATGTGATTTCAGAAGTAAATATCAAATCCTATAAAATGTTAAAAGGATAAGTACATTGTTAGTAACTATAGAGGACATCTGATATCATCTCAAATTTGTTAAGCCATGTCTTCATGCACTATCTTCATAAAAATGCTTATGCTGGGAGGAAAGTATTTAAGAGGAATAAAGCAATCCACGTGGAATAAATCAGCCCATGATGTAGTATTGCTGCAATGAGCACCACTAAAAATATAATACTTTTGTGTACCTGCCAGCACTCCTCCACTTTGGGCATAGTGTTTAGGTTGACAAAGCTCTATTTTGAAACTGTTTTTACTATGTCTCATGCTTTTAGAACAAAATATCTGAATCTGGATGTTGTTTAAATACAAAATTCTTATTTGGTTCATGATCCTGATGATTTGGCAGGTGCTTCTGGTTGCATTATATCATGGTAGGGAATAGAATATCTACAATCTCTGTGCTAAAATGACTTAAAGCAGACCCTATAACACATCCTTCAATCTCAATATGTCAATCAAAGTAGACCTGACTTTCTCCCAAAAGACAGTCTTCATTCATTTATGAACAAACAAGCCCCATGATTTATGTATGTCTCATTGCTCCCTACCTCGTACTCATACTGAATATACTTCAGCCATATGAAAGCTTGGGGAAGATAACATAACCAAAGCACAGCACCATTTAACCACACTGAGAACAGTTATATCCAGTGTATGCCATGCTTGATTATACTGTTGTATGGTATTTTGATTGTCTTTTCACAAATAAAGCTTGCTTGAAGTGAGAGGCCACGCTAGGCACTAGCTGACTGAAATGAACCATACAGATTTGGAGAATAAATGTAAAGTAATAAGGTGGGGGCAGAGAGAGGATCTAGGCCTTTTGGATAGAGGAATGGAAGAGGTAGGGGGAGTCTGATGGCTGCTCCCTGCTTCTCTGATCTTTCATGTTTTTACTCTGATAATTGACTCCTGATTTTTTATTAATGAAAATTTAAGTAGATTATTACTTCAAAGTGAAAACAGTAGTATTCTTATCAAAAAACAGAATAAGGGAACATAAGCCAGGTGAGGAAAATCTGAACTAGTTTTTAATGTAGCTATTCAGGCTGAATGAATATTCAAACACAAAATTCAATGCAGCTTTCTAATATGATCAATACAAACAAGAATCATGCTGTTTCTCTGTCTTCTGCCAGAGAACATGACAATATTTAAAGTAGAAATAGTTTTAATGGATGTTTTGCTTTCAGTTTTATCATTATAGAAAACCTATTCAGGAAATGGTGATGTCAGGTCCATAACATATAGGTGCAGTTAATTTTTTTTCTCCAAATTAATATACAAAACACAATTGATGTATAGTTCTTTAAAGAAATGGCAGATTCATTTATGGTGAAAAGAAGGAAATATTCAAGATTTTAGAATCAAAATTAAAATTAACACATTAAGGAACATAGATTGATGCATGGCATCTAGTCAAGTTTTGAGGAAGTGATCTGTGTCAAGGAGTGAGAGTCAGGTCTGGATAGGCATTGTTCTCCCTGTCTAATTCCATTTCCTCTTGAATCCTAATTCTGTTTGTGTGTTCTTGGTTTCCTTGCTTTCCCTGCATTAGTCACCTACCTTCTTTGCTATTTCAGTTCATAGCCATTGAACTTTTTGGATCCCTGTAACTCCAAAAAAATCTAGCCTGAGAAAGTCCATGAAACTTGATTCCAAATTGCCAATTTTTAGCATGTATGCCTGCACATCCTTTTGTTTTATCAAGTTTATTTTTGCAAGAAATGAGGGTATCTACATATTAGGATACCTGTACAATAAAGCGTCATGTCATTATTTCAGCCAACTAGATTGTAAGTTCCAGGAGAGTTTAAAGAACATGGACAACATCTACAATTGGATGGGTGTGCAATGCTGCACAAGGATACTGATGGTCCTGACCCCTTTGTGTACATAGGAACTCAGTATGTTTATAGTTTACATATAAAGGAAAACAAAAATGTCTAAAATGTAAAATAATTTTAAAAATTAAAAATGTGTATAGGATTATATATATATATATATGAATTCATATATATATATATATATATATGAATTTTGTGCAATGTGTTTTTTCCATTAATGACCATTACAAAAGAGTTTACAAAATAAAAAAGTTCAAAAATAAGGAAAGGTATCTGAAAGAAAGCTAATTTTATTATTAAAAAAAGAAATTGGCATCACTATTTCCAGATTTAATTTCACAGGACTGTAAAGTCTGTTGTCATATCCAGTTAATGTCCTAGGTCTTCCCTCATACATCTTCACTCACTGATTTACCTGGAGCAGCTCACCATCCTGCCATCTCCATTCAAGGTTATTGTCATGTGTAAATGTATCATTTACTATCTTTACACCATATTTTAATCATTCATGTCATGTTTTTACATGAATCTGTAAATTAGATATTGTCACACACTCCAACCTTTACGCTCATGTTGCAGTTTCAACACTGGAGACACACAACATGGTGTGCAATACTATGGAAGAAATCAGTAGGATCTGCAATCTATTCAAGTTGGGCAGATTTGTGTAGGTGCTTGGTGAAGTATGTGATTATTTTAGGCATATTAATTTTATCACAATTTCTTGTCCTTCCTGATTTGTGTCTATTGTCAAAATGGAAGAACAACAAATGTGAACCAAGAAAAAAGCATGGCTGTCAATGATACCTGTGGGGGTCAATATAGAAAAAAAGAGCAATGGAAAATATTTAAACACAGAACATAATTTTTATTAATTTCCGATATCAGTTAAAAATATGTGTGGAGATCAGGCCTTTGTCTGTTGCAGGGTTGGTGAAGATCTTCTCCCAGTCAGTAGGTTGCCTTTTTGTCTTAGTGACAGTGTCTTTTGCTTTACAGAAGCTTCTCAGTTTTAGTAGGTCCCATTTATTCAATGCTGCCCTTAATGTCTGTGTTGCTGGGGTTATACATAGAAAGCGATCTCCTGTGCCCATTTGTTGTAGGGTGCTTCCCACTTTCTCTTCTATCAGGTTCAGTGTGTTCTGACTGATATTGAGATCTTTGATCCATTTGGACTTGAGATTTGTGCATGGTGATAGATATGGATCTATTTTCATTCTTCTACAGGTTGATATCCAGTTGTGCCAGCACCATTTGTTGAAGATGCTTTCTTTCCTCCATTGTATACTTTTAGCTCCTTTATCGAAAATGAGGTGATCATAGGTTTGTGGGTTAAAATTTGGATCTTCTATGCGATTCCATTGATCGACTTCTCTGTTTTTATGCCAGTACCACACTGTTTTCATTACTGTAGCTCTGTAATAGAGTTTGAAGTCGGGGATGGTAATGCCTCCAGAAGATCCTTTATTGTATAGGATTGTTTTGGCTATCCTGGGTTTTTTGTTTTTCCATATAAAGTTAATTATTGTCCTTTCAAGATCTGTGAAGAATTTTGCTGGGATCTTGATGGGGATTGCATTGAATCTATAAATTGCCTTTGGTAGAATTGCCATTTTTACTATGTTGATCCTCCCAATCCAAGAGCAAGGGACGTCCTTCCATTTTCTGGTATTCTCTTCAATTTCTTTCTTCAGTGCCTTAAAGTTCTTGTCAAATAGGTCTTTCACTTCCTTGGTTAGAGTTACCCCAAGATATTTTATGCTGTTTGTGGCTATCGTGAAAGGTGAAGTTTCTCTGATTTCCCTCTCTGCTTCCATATCCTTTGTGTATAAGAGGGCGACTGATTTTTTGGAGTTGATCTTGTATCCTGCCACATTACTAAAGGTGTTTATCAGGTGTAGGAGTTCTTTGGTGGAGTTTTGGGGGTCGCTTATGTACACTATCATATCATCTGCAAATAACGAAAGTTTAACTGCTTCTTTTCCAATTCCAATCCCCTTGATAGAGAAACTAGACTTCAAAATGCTAATTAACCCAATTAAAAAATGGGGCACTGAACTGAACAGAGAATTCTCAACAGAAGAAATTCAAATGGCCAAAAGACACTTAAGGTCATGCTCAACCTCCTTAGCGATTAGGGAGATGCAAATCAAAACAACTTTGAGATATCATCTTACACCTGTCAGAATGGCCAAAATCAAAAACACCAATGATAGCCTTTGCTGGAGAGGCTGTGGAGGAAGGGGTACCCTCATCCATTGCTGGTGGGAATGCAGTCTGGTGCAACCACTTTGGAAATCAGTGTTTCGGTTTCTCAGGAAATTCGGGATCAACCTACCCCTGGACCCAGCAATACCACTCTTGGGAATATACCCAAGAGATGCCCTATCACATGACAAAAGCATTTGTTCAACTATGTTCATAGCAGTATTATTTGTAATAGCCAGAACCTGGAAACAACCTAGATGCCCTTCAATGGAAGAATGGATGAAGAAAGTGTGGAATATATACACATTAGAGTACTACGCTGCGGTAAAAAACAATGACTTCTCGAACTTTGCATGCAAATGGATGGAAATAGAAAACACTATCCTGAGTGAGGTAACCCAGACCCAAAAAGATGAACATGGGATGTACTCACTTAATTGGTTTCTAGCCATAAATAATAGTCATGAAGTATATAATTGGTGAACCTAAAGAAGCTAAATTAGAAGGTGAACCCAAGGAAAAACATATAATTATCCTCTTGGCTATGGGAAATAGACAAAATTGCCGGGGAGAAACTTTGGGATCTTGGGGGTGGGGTGGGATGGGAGTATCGGGGGATGGGAAGAGAAAAGTGAGAAGGGGAGGATGAGGGAAACTTGGGGAAACAGGATGATTGGGATAAAGGAAGGTTGGATAGGGGAGCATGGAAGCACAATTCTTAGTTAAGGGAGTTACCGTAGGGTTGGCAAGAGACTTGAACCTAGAGTGGCTCCCAGGAGCCCAAGGCGAGGTCCCCAGTTAGTTACTTGGGCAGCTGAGGATAGGGAACCTGAAATGACTCTATCCTATAGCAATGCTGACGAATATCTTGCATATCACCATAGAACCTTCATCTGGTGATGGATGGAGATAGTCACAGAGACACACACTGGAGCACCGGGCTGAGCTCCCAAGTTCCCAATGAGGAGTGGAAAGAGGGAGAACATGAGCAAGGATGTCAGGACCACGAGGGGTGCACCCAACCACTGAGACAGTGTGGCTGATCTCTTGGGAGCTCACCAAAGCCAGCTGTACCATGACGGAAGAAGCATGGGATAAAACAGGACTCTCTGAACATGGCGAACAATGGGGGCTGATGAGAAGCCAAGGACAATGGCCCTGGGTTTTGATCCTACTTCAAGTTCTGGCTTTGTGGGAGCCTAGCCAGTTTGGATGTTCACCTTCCTAGACATGGACGGAGGGGGGAGGACCTTGGACTTTCCACAGGGCGGAGAACCCTGACTGCTCTTTGGTCTGGAGAGGGAGGGGGAGAGGAGTGGGGGGAGGGGGAGAAGGTTGGGAGGAGGGGCAGGGAAATGGGAGGCTGGGAGGAGGCGGAAACTTTTCTTTCTTTTTCTCAATAAAAATTAAAAAAAAAATCAACCTAGTTTCAAGAAAAGGAAAAAAAATAAAAATAAAAATATGTGTGGATGTGGTAGAAAAATGTTGCCTGTTTAAAAACAGGGACTAGGCCGGGCGGTGGTGGCGCACGCCTTTAATCCCAGCACTCGGGAGGCAGAGGCAGGCGGATCTCTGTGAGTTCGAGACCAGCCTGGTCTACAAGAGCTAGTTCCAGGACAGGCTCCAAAACCACAGAGAAACCCTGTCTCGAAAAAACAAACAAACAAACAAAAAAAAAACAAAACAAAAAAAATAAATAAATAAATAAATAAATAAATAAAAATAAAAACAGGGACCAGAAGCATTGCATGAATATCATGCAGAGATTTGTTCTTTAAAAAGAAATTGTTCTTAGTGTGAGAGAGCAGCTCAAGAGACAGTGATATCTCGGTAATGTTAAGCATTTTCAATGAGTAAAGCTTTGAAGATTTTTTTTTTAAATTCGCAAGTGAGTATATGACAAAAAGTCACCAAGAACAAGATCTCTGGAGATTTTCTTTCACTGTAAATGTTTTTGATTGTAACCAAAGCTATCATGGGCTCTAGGAAAATGTGAAGTTGAATTTCCCTATGTAAAATGAAAGAGATCCCTAGATAATACCGGTCACATGGATCAGGCTTGGCTCTGAATATTTGCTTCATTGTTTTGTTGCAAGCATTCCTTAGAGAACAAGAGAGATTTCCTACTTCCTTGTTAAGGTGCTTTTTGCCTGATGTTCCTAGTGGGAAAATGTTTATCTTCAGGATTTTGTTTTTCTTTTGAGGTCAAAGAAGCTTTGAGATGAATCACAATAAATAAACAAAGAAGCACTGAGCAGGTACCACATCCTTGTGTGTTCTTCTTGCACACAGCATGACCATGCCCAGTCTTGCCTAGCAATGCTTGTAGTATGACTTTGACATATTAGGCCATAGAAATCAGTTTTACATCTATAGTTGACCTTGTTATTGAGATTCTTTCTTCTTTCATTTTCATACTTTATAAAATTAGAAATTGATAATTTCTCATTCTCATTCAGATAACTTCTGACAACATGATAAACTAAGGAAACATTTATTTTTTGCTCTGCCATAGTCATTGACATTAGCAATGCTTCTTTAAATGAATTGAAAAAAAACTGTCTTAGAAAAAGAAAAGAAAAAAATAAATCAAGGCAACACTACAAATTAGAAAATCATTAACAATCAGTTAGCAATTCATGGCTTTAACGTCTGAATTTGGATGTAGATAGTCTATGAATATAGGAAAGTCCTCACAACTTCAGTGGGAAGGGATGGATGAACAATGCATTCAGAGAAGAAAAAGAGATGTTTTCTTCCCCATGAATCCAAGGATACAGCTGACCCTCAGCTTGGGTTTCTTATATTAGATGAACAGATACACTATATCTGGCACAATGTGTCTAGCCCTCCAAAGATTGAGCTAAATTAAAGAATAAAACAGCTAGTAGATGCTATCATGACTTGCTGTATGAACAACACCCTTCTTCCCATACTCACCCATTAGTTCATACTGATATATAGAACAACAAAATATATCAAAACTACCCTGCATTAATACAAGTAGTTTCAAATATTTAGAAACATAGTTATATAGAAGAGACCATCTGAATTTCCAACAATGGAATTTCCAACAAGTCCTTTTGGAAGGATAGGTCATATTTCTTTTAAAGATGTGATGTGAAAAGGTGGCACAGGAGATAATAAGTGCACCATATTATAGATAACTTAGGTTATTTTCCCCAGATTCCACCCTTATAATTTTTAAACCTTGACTTTTGAACATGAAGGATGCAAAGGACAATGTGCAAGAAATAAAAAAAGGTGCAACTATTTTAATAACATTTTATCTACAAAATGAGTAATGGGCTATACAGCCTGTAGGCCATAGTCATCAAGCTCATGTTGGATGAATCAAAATGAACAGTTTCTTGGACCAGTGTCCTATTACTAAATCTTAGATCCTGGGTCATGATCTAGATCAAATGCCTACCTACTAGGTATATAAAGATAGAAACTTCAGAGAATTATTCATTCATGCCAATGAGTCAGGATACTAAAATAGAGGGAAAAGTAATGAAAAGGGGCCATGAATATGAAATAATTGGCAAATTTAAAATCACAAATAGTAGTTATTAACGTTTTTATACTTGGCAGAACTATAAAATCTCCACCCCACCCGCCAAGAAAGCTCATAACAAATGATCAAACCAAGAGAAGTTTTAGAACTTACAAATTGAAGTTTTAGAGTTAAGAAATACATTGAGGTTACCAGTTGGGTAGAATGCTATGACTTTCTGGAAACTATTAGGAACGTTTTAGTCCTTTTGAATGGCATGTGTTATTGACTGGTGATTTCTTAGTAGTATCAGAAGATTTCTGCAGAGTCAGTTCTGAGTGCTGTTCACCAGATCCCAGGAAGCTACATTTACATTGTGGAATCTGATAAGCTTATCTGCAGAAAAAAAAAAAAAAAAAAAAACCAACCTTTTTCCTGAGCCTTTGTTAATTGCTCATTTTAAAAGCTTCAGCAGAGAATTCTTAAAATCTGCACCTTGCTATGTCATAGAAATCAGTCCTGTTCTCTATGGCTACTGAATAGTATGGAGATTATTCAGCTCATGGCCATGCATTGAGGGAAGATTCCATAGGGTACAGACAAAACATATTTAAAGCAAGCCAACTGTTATACAACATATGAGGGCCTAGAGAATACTATTGTATTTGTATTCACCTTGTATTATGCAAGAAGTAATTGCAGCTAAGGGTCCACCATTAGTTTAGCTCAGAGGAAATTTCTCTATTGTTTTTTATTTCATCTGAGTTTGACATTTAATCTCCATAGTTCTATTTATCAGCCCCAGTCCTTTTCTGTTTAGAGGCTTTTAAGGACATTGACCTGTTGATGCTTCATTCACTGTCAGTGATCGCCACAGTTGCCAATACACTAGATGGGGTAAGTCCTTTTTTTTTTTTTTATTTTCCAGATATCCTAGTCTATTTTTTGGTCTTACTGAAAAGCATCTCTCTAATCTCAGAACTATTGCTATAGATTGATTATGTCCTTGAAAAAGTTAAGAAATTACCATTATGCTGAGAAAGGGTAGAAGCTTTAGGTGGTAAGGATCCTAAATAGCCAGATGAAGCCCTTTAAATGGCTATCTCAGACAGGGTGTGGCTAGCATTCTTCCTATAGTATGCTATTTGGGGATACATCAAAATATGTCTTGCCTCACAACACATTCTTTTCTAAAATAATTTTTACACATAAATGTTACAGTGAAATACAATAATTGAACACCTTCAATAAATCTGCTCAGTGTGCCTGTCATAGAAATGAATCACAATAAATAATAAATTGAGGACTATATGATAAAAAGGATATAATTATTTTAATTGAGTAAATTCTGATACAAAATTACCTTTAAATAACTTGGATATTATGGTTAATAAGGATATCCTTAATATAAAATATTATGATATAAACAAAAGATAACATATTAAAATTCAAAATTAATATATAAAAATTCAAAATTTTGATTGATTGGCAAAACCACAGAGACAGCTGTCCTGAACAAGTGGGAGCTCATGGACTCTGAACTGACAGCTGGGGAACCTGCATGGGACCGAACTAGGCCCTCTGAATGTAGGTGACAATTGTGTGGCTTGACCTGTTGGGGGTAGACCGTGGCAGTGAGTCCAGGATTTATCCTGGGTGCATGTAGTGGTTTTTCTGGAGCCCATTCCTTATGGTGGGAAACATTGCTCAGCCTTGATACAGGGGTGGAAGGTGTTGTTTCTACCTCGACTTGGTATGCCAAAATTTGATAACTCCCAAGGGAGGCTTTATCCGCTTCTGAGGACTCTGAGGAGTCAGTGGGATGGGATGGGATGGGATGGGATGGGATGGGATGGGATGGGGGCAGGGAGGTGACTAGAGAAGGCTAGGGAGAGGGAACTGGGATTGGTATGAAAAATGAAAAAAAAATAAATAAATAATAAAATCAAAGGGGGAATAAAACCAAATTCATCAGCAACTAAACAAATTGATATAGTTATTGGATGTTAACAATAGTAAAAGATTCAAAAAGAAGAGAGTTCAATAAGTACGCTAATGTATTTCGGTTTAAGAAATGAATACCATATATGCCATTACTATTGGGTTTCAATTATTTAGGAACTGAATATCCAAGTATATTATTTAAAAAAATCAACACATTTCAAGCAAATTACATATTCCTAATTAAACTCGGAGATAATAAACACATAAAAATTTATAGTCAAAATCTCTTAAAATAATACATTTATAATACAATTCCTACACATAAAACTAGGAACCATTGAGAAGATGGGCTGGAAGATTCTCTTATCCAGAATATCAGGACTTCTGCAGCAAGATGATATCTTCTAATGAGCACATGAATAAATTTTTTAAAAACAACATTAAGTGCAAGGGGGTGAAGTAATGGGTGGAACTTCAAGGTGTTCTGGAAAGATTCACGGCTGGATATGATCAAATACATGGTATGAAATTCTCAAAGATTTTTCTATGTTTATGACTAAGATTAAAGAAAACTTAACATTCTTGAAGTACTGGAAGTATATTTCCTAACAATAATAGTCTATATTAAGATTAGAACTAGAGCAAGCAAAATAAAATGTTTACAAGAAAATTTTCTATAATAACACATTTAAAAATTATGATAATGGGAAGAATTATGGAAATTAAAACAAGAATATAAAATATCAAAAAGAACAAATTATACACACACACATATATATGTTAGCCTGGGACTATGTAGTAAGATTCTTTCTCAAATATAGCCCAGACTAAAATCGTTGAAAATTCACATGCCTCAATCATCTTTATACTAGGATTATGGTCAAGAAACATTATAAAATATATTTAACAGGCTATATTATATGTTTAATTCATTTAAATGTGAGAACTTTATAAAATATGAAACTTACATGAAATAATAAATACCTTAAAATTATATAAAAATAGAGTTGGACAATAGTGTGCATTGAATCATATGGATAAATGTAATAATTTAAAATGTAGACTTTTAAAAATTAGATTTAGTTTAAGTGGCAAACATTGGATTATAAAATAAAGCACCAAAGAGTAATGGCATAATTCATTTGTATTTAATAATATATTGCAGAATTTCAAAATAAGGCAGATATAATTTGTAAATTTAAGACTTACTTTCTAATAAGAAAGAACATTAAGTCTGGCATGGATGTCTAAGATGAGTTGGGATTGGGAAATAATATGATTTCAGTATAATTTACAAAATTTCCAAAAATTAAATAAAATACCTTATTTTTTTTCCAGAATTTATGTGATAATGTCTTTCAAACATAACCAAGAGATCATGTCACCAAGCAAATAAATGCTTATAAAAGTCCTGTTGCTATAAATGGGAGATCAAATTGTATCAGTCTACATATAAACATGAAACTCAATTAACCAAACAAGTAAATATCACTAAACCAAAACAATGTCATTTTTATCACCAAAACTTACAAAGAATAAAATTATATCTGAAAAATCCTTAGGTTCAAGAGTGATATTGTAGATATATTTATGGGGTGTGTGTTTTAATTGGTTATTTTTGTCTGTAATGATCCCTAATGCAAAGACAAGTTTCCTTTTTGAGGGCTACTCTTACCTGTAGAAATCAGTTCAAATATTTAAAATGTGTTTAGAGATGATGTTAGCTGAGTAATGTGGTGGTTCTAGGTTCTCCTTCCAGGTCCATCAAATACAAATTTGATGCTTAGGAATCCTTGAGAAAGAGGGGGCAGAAATAATTGAAGTTAACTGGAAAAGCAAAACTAGATTGATTTTTTTCCCCCAGAAACATAGGTAGTTTGGTATGAGATTGTATCTCCTAAAAATGTCAGAAATTACATACAGAAAGTTTCACCAACATGGCTACCTAAACACAACAATAAACATACCAACATGGATGGAGTAAAGTCCAAAAATCTTCAACCCCACAGAGGTGACTAAGAAATGCTGAGAGTGGGAAAAAAAGTCTTCCCCAGAAAATACCACAACTGGTTAGCCACCACTGAATCATCCAGTCATGGATATGTATGAATATTTAAAAACATACATACAAATAACATACAGACAGTTCATTTATCTTTAAGTAGAGATACAAGTTCTTGAATGACTGTGGTGACTATATAAATGAAACGTTTCAGAACACCATAAATTACCTCTATCCTTTTAGAAACATTCTACAAGGAACTAGTCTAACAAAATATTTTGAATTAAAAGGATATCATTAAGCTGGTTGGTGGTGGTGCACACCTTTAATTCCAGCACTCAGGAGGCAGAAGCAGGTAGACCTGATGCAAGCTGCTCATAAACACCATTTAAGTGCTTGGTGGCATAACCTCTTAGAAGAGCTGTAAGGTTTTTTACACTAAGGTGGAGCCAGAAAGCCTTTCTTAAAGAAGCCAAGCCTCTGGTTGCAACCATCAAGCAGAGCCTATCAGAGAAAAGATGATTATCAAGAAGCTACACTTGACTCTGTTCTTGTCTGTCTAGAATCTTCTTTCTTTTCTTAATGATTTCTAAGGCCTAATGTGGAAATTCTTGCCAAATATTTGACCACCATTTGTATTTGGAGACTTCTGTCCTGACCAGTTAGTTCTACAGCTTTTATCAGTGAGGCACTCCCATCTTGCTTCCTCTGCCTCTGGCTGGGGAATGCATCTCTCGGTCTTTCCTCTTCCCAGAATTCTCCTATTCTGGTTGTCTCACCTATATTTCCTGCCTGGCTATTGCCCAATCAGTGTTTTATTAAACCAATATGAGTGACAAATCTTAACAGTATACAAGAGCATTATCCCACAGCAGTAGGATTCACTGACTCTGAGAGCAACATTATAGGAAAGTGTAGCCATAAGGTCAGCACAGAGAAGCTGATTCAGGTGTAGTCCCAGAGCCAGCAAAACTTGTTGTAATCACGTAAATGAATGCAGATGGATTGTAAAAATATATACAGCTTTAATGCGGAAATAGACTTACAGGACCACCATTCCCATGGAGACCAGGGAAGCAGAAGGGGCGCGCGGGCTCCCACTAGCCCGATTTATAAGTAAACATTGGCCCAAGGTGAACACGCCCCCTAAGGGGCTGGGCTTATTCCTACATCTCCCCCTTTTGTCTAAATAAGACAGAACTAAACCAAATATAACTATAAACAATAATAACAAATAATAAATATAACAAACAATATTGAGAACAAAAGTTTTGTTAAACATTCTATCTCAAGGAGTCTAAATAATGTAGAGAGTAACTACAATTATATAATCTTTAACTCTGTCAAAGATCTGAGAAGGGAATAAATATTACTTAACAAATGAGAGATATCCAAAATGTGCAACAAATGACAGGGACATCTGACTACCTGGGCAATCACCCAAAGTCTCGTTTGCAATGTTGAGTCAACCAACTTTGGCTAAGGCCTAACATAACTGACATACCATTATCAAATGCAAGGAACTTCTTAGGGGCTCCTGTGAAAGCAAATGATGGTAAAATTTCCAAATCAACCTTTGATCTAAGAAAATTGTAACTAGTCTTTGAGCGTTTTGAGAAGGTCCGGCCAGAGTGTTGTCAAAAATGTGCACCATTTGAAATTGTCTTGTGCAGTTGGTACCAAAAAACAGGTCTAATATTAGCGCTTAAAAAAATATTCGACGTTGGACGCCAAAATGTAACGGCGTAAATGAATGCAGACAGATTGTAAAAATATATACAGCTTTAATGGGGAAATAGACTTACAAAACCACCGTTCCCGCGGAGACCAGGAACACAGAAAGGGGCGCGAGGGCTCCCGCTCGCCCAATTTATAAGTAAACATTTGCCCGAGGCGAACATGCCTCCTAAGGGGCTGGGCTTATTCCTACAGTTAGTATTGCTCACATGGTATTGATTTGGAAGGCTTTAAAGAAGCAAGACTGACAGCATCATGGAATCCAGCTTCATGGCTGCAGAGAGTTGTTAATGTCAGGAACTATATGGTAGAGCTGGATTTTCTTCAAGGAATCAGTGAAAAGTTACTGTATGAACCTGTGTGAATTAAATCTGGGTTATGATAGAGACTCCAGTAGAGATATGGCATATCTTATGTGACACTAGAATAAGATAAAACTGTGACATCTGGGGAAAGTGGCTAGGCCATAGAATCAATCCATCCCAGATACATCTCAGGCTATGGGTGATGGAAGTGGTAGCAGAACTGAAGGAACAGGGTGATTCAGCTCTTTAAAATACATTAAATTTTTATCATGAATCACAGGTGCTTCAAATATAGCTATAGATTTTTGTGTTTGCCTTGAATGATCTTCATTGTGTTTTATTCTCATCACTCTATTTTTTGTTCCAATTCTTTCATTCTGAAATAAAAACGTTGACTGCTCATCATTACATATGTTGGAAGCTTGAAACTTCTTTTGTATTTTTATATGAAATCAGAGTTAAGGCACTTCTAAAATGTTGGAATTGTTGAGAATGTGAATACTTTTAAAATTGAGCAGAACTTTCTTTACATTATAACATAGGCAAAGCCTTGGGTTTGTGTTATTGTGAAATAATGCCATATCCATGATAACTCTTGTAAATAAAAATATTTAATTGAAGGGGTTTGCTCACAGTTTCAGAGGTTCAGTCAATTATCTTCATGATGGAGAGCACAGTGAGGAGCATGGCAACGTGAACAAAAACATGATGCTGGAGCTGAGAGTCTTATATCTTCACTCAGAGGCAACAGGAAATTGACTGACGGTCATGTTGAAAAGGTTTGAGCAAAAGAGACCTCACTGCTCAAAATTTCACCCTCACAGTGAAACACTTCCTCCAACAAGGTCACATCTCTTAACAGTGCCACTCCCTTTGTGGGTCATTTTCTTTCAAAGTACCTCATTCTACTCCTTGGCCCCACAAAGCTTATAGCCTTAACATAACACACACAAAAAATGCATCCAGTCCAACTTCAAAAGTCCCTATAATCTTTAACAATCTCAAACTTGTCTCTAAGTCTAGTCTCTTCTGAGATGCATGGCATTATATTAACTGTAATACCCTTGTAAAATTAAATATCTAAAAGCTGATTACATGCTTCCAACATATAATGGCACAGGATACATTACTATTCCAAAGCAAAAGGAAAGGCACATAATAAGGAAATACTAGAGAAAAGCATGACTGAAAATCATTTGGGTTTCAGGTAATGGTTGCTCATGCCTTTAATCCCAGCACTCGGGAGGCAGAGGCAGGCATATCTCTGTGAGTTCGAGGCCAACCTATTCTACAAGAGCTAGTTCCAGGACTCCAGGCAAGGCTCCAAGGCTACAAAGAAAAAAACATAAAGAACAGAAAACCAGCTGGGCAAACTCTAAGCTCTGCAACTCCATGACTAATTTCAACAATCTCTTCACATATCCATCTCTGTTCAGCTTTATTGTTTGCAACACATTTCTTTCTCTTGGGCTAGTTCCACTACAGTTTAGTAGCCTTCCATGTCAATTAGCCCATAATTCTGCCATTTCTAACATCTAAGGAATTACTTTGGCATCTCTAATATTTTAGATTCTCCAAGGCAATATGGGCCCCAAGTTCCCAGCTTCACACAATGGCTCCTCTACATGGCCTCCATTCAGAGACACCGGTAACACATGCCTAGCCTCAGTAGCTTTATTCCATAACTCCTTTCTTCTGTCCTTAACTCTAAAGCCAGAATCACCTGTGGACAAAGCTGCCATATTCTGCTGCTTGCTGGGACTGTAACATGGCCCCCTCATTCAATTACATCTTCATCAGTTTTCTGTCTTTAATACCTTGACTGCTTGAAACTTGTTCTGCAAAACAGGCTGGACCAAAACTCAAAGATTTGTTAGCCGTTGTCTTCCTAGTGCTGGAATTAAAGGCATAGCCCACTACACTTAGATCTAAGCTTTATTTTTTTTTTATTTTACATACCATCCACTATTTTCCCATTCCCTTCCCTTACCTCCCTTCTACTCTTACTCCATGTTCCATTCCTCCTCCTTGTATTCAGTAGGTGTAGGACCTTCCATGGGAGGCAACAAAGGAAGACATATCAAGTTGAGTCAGGACCAAGCTTCTCCTTCTTAAATCAAGGTCAGGCAAGGCATCCCACAATAGGGAATAGATACCAAAAATCCAGCTCATGAATCAGTGACAGATTCTGGTTCTGCTGTTTGCAACCCCACAAAAGACCAAGCTTAGTAACTGTCACCTTCATGCAGAGGGCTGGGTTGGTCCATGAAGACTTCCTAGCTGTGGATTCAGGGCCCATGAGTTCCCAAAAGCTCAGGTCAGCTGTCTCTTGTGGTTTCCCTGTCATGGTCTTGACCCCACTTGCTCATATAACTCTTCCTCACTCTCTTCAACTGAACTTCCCAAGCTCTGCCTAGAGCTTGGTTCTGGATCTCTGCATCTGCTTCTGTTAGTGACTGGATGAAGGCTCTGTGATAACAATGAGGGTAGTCAATATCTCATTACAAGGGAAGGTAAGTGGAACACCCTCTTCAGTATTGTTAGATGTCCTAGTTGGGGTCACCCTCATGGATTCCTGGGAGTTTCCCTGGCATAAGATTTCTCTCTAACACCATAATTCCCCCTCTATAAAGATATATCTTTCATTATTACCCCCTCCATCTTGCCATTACCTCAATCATACTTAGCCCTCATGTTCATATCCCAATCTCCTCCCCTCTCTCTCCCACCATTAGTTTACCCAGGATATCTCATCTAGTTCCTCCTCACAAGGAGATCCAAGGTCCTCCTTGTTGCCTTGCATTTCTGGAAATGAATATTGTAACTTGATTATCCTTTGCTTTACATCTAGTATTTACTTATAGGTGAATAGATACTGTGTTCATCTTTCTGGGTCTGGGCGATATTTTCTTGTTTCATCCATTTGCCTATAACTTTCATAATGTCATTGGATTTTCCCCATCTCAGTAATAATCTAATGTGTAAATGTAGCATATTATTTATTTATTTATTTATTTTAGGATCATCTAAGTTGTTTCCAGGTTCTGGCTATTACAAATAATGTTACTATGAAAAAGTTAAAGAAGTGTCCTTGTAGTATGATTGAATACGCGCAAAAGGGTCTTGAGAAAGATTGATTTCCAATTATTTTGTGAAAATGCCAACCTAATTTCCAAAGTGACTATACAAGTTTTCACTCTCACAAGCAGTGAAGAAAGTTCCCCTTATTCTTCATCCTTTCCAACATAGGCTATCATTAACATTTTTGATCTTAGCCATTTTGACAGTTGTAAGATAGTATATCAGAGTCATTTTGATTTACATTTCCTGAATAGCTAGTAATGTTGAACCATATTTTAAGTGTATCTCAGCTATTTTAGAGATCCTTCTGCTGAGAATTCTCTGTTTAAATCTGTATCCCATTTATAATGGGATTATTTGATATTTTGATGTCTAGTTTCTTGAGTTCTTTCTGTTTTAAATATCAGTACTCTGTCAGATCTGGGGTTACTGAAGGTCTTTTCCCATCCTGTAGGCTGCCATTTCATCTGTATCCTTTGCCTTACTGAAGCATTTTGGTTTCAGGAAGTCCCATTTATTAATGATTGATCTCAATGTCTCTGCTTTTGGTGTTGTATTCAGGAAGTGGTCTCCTGTGCTCGTGTGTTCAAACTTACTTCCCACTTTCTCTTCTTTTAGTTTCAATGTAAGTTGTTTTATTTTGAGGACTTTGATCCTCTTGAACTTGAGTTTTGTGCAGGGTGATAGACATGGATCTATTTTCATTCTTCTACTGGCAAACCCAATTCAAGAACACATTAAGAAATCATTCACCATGAACAAGTAGACTTCATCCCAGAGATAAAGGGAGGAATCAACATATGAAAATCTGTCAATGTAATCTACCATATAAACAAACTGAAAGAAAAAAAGCCAACATAATCATCCAATTAGGTGATGAAAAAGCTTTTGACTAAATTCAACAACCCTTAATAATAAAGGTCTTGGAACAAATCAGGGATCAAAGGAACATACCAAAGCATAATAAAAGCAATCTACAGCAAGTGATCAGCCAACATCAAACTAAACAGAGTGAAACTCAAAGTGATTCTACTAAAATCAAAGATAAGGCTCTCTACTCCATATCTATTCAATATAGTCCTTGAGGTTTTAGCTAGAGGAATAAAGCCATAAAAGATCAATGGGATTCAAATTGGAAAGGAAGATGGCAAACTTTCACATTAGTAGATGATATGATAGTATATAAAAGTGACCCCGAAAATTCTACCAGGGAATTCTTATAGCTGAAAAAATACTTTCAGTAATGTGGAAAAATACAAAATCCATCCAAAAAATCAGTTGCCCTCCTATATCTAAATGATAAATGGACTAAGACAGAAGTCAGAAAAACAGCACCTTTGACAGTGGCCATAAGTAATATAACATATCCTTGGGTAACTCTAATTGGGTAATAAAAAATTATGTCTTTGAAGAATGAAATTGGGGAAGAGATCAGAAAATGGAAAAACCTCCCATGTTCATGGGTCAGTAGAAATAACATAGTTAAAATGGTAATTGTACTAAAAGCAATCTACAAACTCAATGAAATCACCATCAAAATCCCTACATATTTTTCAAATACCTGGAAAGAACAATACTCAACTTCATATGAGCAAAACAAAACCCCAGTATAGCTAAAACAATCCTGTGTAATAAAGGAACTTCTGGAGTTATCACCATCCCTGACTTCAAGTACTACTATAGAACTATACTAATAAAAACAGTTTGATGTTGGCATAAAAATAGATATGTAGATCAATGTAAATGAATCAAAGACCCTGACATAAATCCACATACCTATGAACACCTGATTTTGACAAAGAAGCCAAAATATACAATGGAAAAAGAAAGCATATTCTACAAATGATCCTGGCATAAGTGGATAACAGTATATAGAAGAATGCAAATAGCTCTAAGCTTTTCTTTAATTCTTTTGCACAAGTTGGAAACCTAGATGAGTATGATCTTACCCTGACGTATACAGTCCCTTCATTCCATTTCTTGATCTGTTTATCTCCTTGAACACAGAATTTAGCTCTATTCTACTTCCTGGTGCTCTTTTTTTCTCATCAAAATTACATTTTGTAATTTACTCGGCTAAGGCTGCTCCTTTTTATTATAAATTTTCATTAGAATTACCACTAATATCCTCACAATAGATTCTATACTAGACTGTTTTGAGATTTCTTCTTTCAATGGAATTAATCCAAAGCTCTTCACATTAGTATCAGGAAGACTCTTTCGATAAGGTCAAAAAGCAGCCACTTCCTTCACCAAAATATCACCAGAATAATTACTAGGCAACATACTAAAATTCTTCTCTGATATCTCTTGAGATAGCTTCTGACATTTCAAATCACTCAGCACCATTGTCTTCCTTACTCCTTCTAGTATGCCCCATTAATTAATACTTAATGCTTTCTCCTGCCTTCTTAACTCAAAGTGCCAAAGTCTATATTACTTCAAATGAAAGTCTATCACAGCAATAACCCAGGCCCTGTTACCAACTTCAGTCTTAGTTAGATTTTTGTTGCTGTGAAGAGACACTGTGATGATGGCAACCCTTATAAATGAAAACATTTATTTGTGGTGGTTCACATAAAAGTTCCAGTGGTTCAGTTTATTATCAACATAGTGGGGAGCACAGAAGCATACAAGAGGATGTGGTGCTGCACCTAAGAGTCCTACATCTTGACTCAGATGCAACAGAAAGTCAACCTACAGGTACACTGAGGGAAGCTTTTGCAAAAGGAAATACATAAGGACACACTTCCTCCAACAAGTCCATACCTCCTAATAGTGCCACTCCCTTTTGAGGCCACTGTCTTTCAAACCACCACACCCTGGATAAATAAAAGTGAAATACTTGTATGTCAAGTTGACAACAAATGATATTGTGACAGTTAATGTGACTGTCAATTTTACAGAGCCTAAAATAACCTGTGGAAATGGGTGCATGAACATGCCTGAAGGAACTTTTTTTATTAGGTTACTTGCCGTGGGTGTACTCAACGATTTTGTAAACAGGACATCCTTAAGTAGGACTCAGCAAAAATAAGCTCAGTTTTCTTTAAGTTAGTCTTGTCAGAGTGTTTTGTAACAACAATAGAAAATTCAGTATTTAGATTAATGAACTGTGATTATAAACAAGTATTTCATCTTCGCATAAAACTCTGTCTTCAGATACTTTTTAAAGTTTCTTCTTAATATCTACAAACTAGAAATAACCCAAAAAATTGTACACCTAGTCTAATGAACTTTGACATATCCATACTATGAGTATTTTTAAATTATAAAGTTAATGGTTATTGATAAAGTTAACAACCTGGAAAAACGTCAAGAAAATTTTGCTTAGAGAAAGAAGATCAATGTTAAACCATTCTTCAGTAATTTCATAGCATGTGACCTCCCTTATATAACATTCTTGAAATGATAACTTGTGTGTGTGTGTGTGTGTGTGTGTGTGTGTGTGTGTGTGTGTGTGTGTGTGATTTTTGCGTACAAGACCTTGGAGGATATGCAAGGGACAGCGAATTTTGAAATTTTACTACAAATTTTTACGATGCTGCCACTGGGAGAAAATCCCCAAAGGTAGTCAAATCTCTGCAGTTTCTTACCATTTGCTATTGTTAAACTTGATTGTTACTTTCACTTCATGCAAAAACACCTTGAAAAGTGCTAAAGTTATTTCTGGTGTGGCAATCAGTGCATTTCAAAAGACAATTGTCAAATTATTGAGTAAGTTGATGAAACAAACCTCCTGAAGAATGCGAGGTACTCTCAGAGGGACTGAAGTCCCAGATGGATTGTGAAAGAGGAAGTGAGAATCTCACCTATATTTACATTTCAAAGTGTATGACTGTTGCTGCTGATTTTATCCTGGACACGGAATTCCAGACTCCTCAGTCTTTGACAGTGACTTCACACCAGTGAATGTCTGGAAACTTCTTACTCATTTTGGGGAAGCCTCAACTCTGCCTCTTGTTCTGAGATTTCTGTTCTGTATACTAAGCAGCAGTACACATCAAACTATTCAATTCGTGCACATCCACTATGGGAATGCTCACCCTTATCATTCAGCCAAGCTAATAAATGTTCTCATAATTTTACATATTAATGATTCTGTTGCTCTAGAGAATGTTAACTAATAAGCAAGTATATAAAACCTGTAAATAATAAAATAAAATATTGAAATAATAAAAAAGAAATATAAAGGCTTTCCTAGATTATTGATAATAGTGATGATGAGAGCAACAAAAAGATTCTGTGTCTAGTAAAACAGATTTTCAAGAAATATTAAAAAAAAATCTTTTAAAGGTAATATAAAGTGGTAGAAAAAGAATTCCAAATCAACATTAAAAAAATAAAAACACTGGTAAAAGTAATCAGTAAGCCATTTAAAAATACATTATAATTGCATATTTCTTCTACTTTCTTCTCAACTGATTAAAAAGCAATTACAGAAAATAATGTGTATATAATTACACAACAGCACAATGAGGCAGGGTGGGAACAAATTGATATTAGAATAAAGAAATGACATCAGATATTCAACTTGAATACACTGAATTATATGAAAAAAATCCAAGAATGTTAAATGAAACTGTAATTATAACCAAATATATAAAAACACTCCATATTTTTTATTTTGTGTTTATTAAAAGACATAGAATTACATAATTCTATGATTTCACTAATATGCCTCTGGGTTTATGATGTACTGAAGAAATATGTTTAACAAAAATAATAAAAATGAGGAGAGGTAAAAGGGTACTATGGATGGAAAGTTCCTACAGGCTCCCTTATATTAATTTTATAAAGTCTTATAAGTTATATTGTGTGCTCGCTGGGGAAATTATTAAAAGTAACACCAAAATACTGACAAAAGTTATTAAAGAGATCACAGCTCTACAATGGGAAATATACTTTGATGCAATATAAGCTACTGGAGGAACAAAGCAACAAGGAAAGAATGTGATGAAGTTGAGATGGAGGAAGGACAGATATGAGAGCAAGGAAAGAGGTATCTTATTTGAGGAGCCATTATGGGGTTATCAAGAAACCTGACACTAGAGAAATTCCCAGGAAACCACAAGGATGACCCTAGCTAAGACCCTAAGCAATAGAGGAGAGCCTTGCCATGTAGTCAGACTGATGATTATCTTAAGTATCACCATAGAACCTTCGTCCCACAACAGATAAAAACAGAAGTAGAGACCCACATCAGAGCACTGGACTGAGTTTCCAAGATTCATTTGCAGAGTAGAAGGAATGAGAATATGAGCAAACAGGTAAAGACCATGAAAAGTTCATCCACTAAAACATTTTACCTGAACTAACTCCATCCGGACTGGGAAGGAAAAAGCATAGGACCAAAACTAGTCTCTCTGAATATGACTGACAGTTGTATGGATGGGGCAGGCTGAGGGGCCACTGGCAGTGGCACTGGGATTTATCCCTACTGCATGTATTGACTTTTTGGGATCCTATTCTCTTTAGATGTATATCTTGGTCACCCTAGATGTAGTAGGGAGGGCCTTGGACTTTCCACAAAGCAAAGTTTCTTACCCTTTCTTAGGATTACACGGGGGTGAGGTGGGAGGATATGTGGAGGGAATGGGAGGAGGGAAGGGAGGGGGAATTTGGATTAGTGTTTTTTTTAAATCTAATAAAAAAAGAAAAAAAGAGAAAATAAAGAATAAATTGGTAAAAACAAATACAATAATGTTATGAGGAATATGAAATTTGAAGGAATTTTACATCTATTGCTACTATCACTTAAAAAAATAAAAGAAATTTTATCATTAGTTTGTAAACTAACAAATTTGATAACTTAGTTGAAATAGATAAATTTTCTGGCATAAAACTTGCTGAAGGACATTCAATATAAAATAGACATCTGGATACATCGTAAAGGACTAAGAAAATAAAATTAATAATCAACAAAAACTAGAAGTGAATAGTTTCACTGATAGAGTCTCACCAACAGCAAATAGGAATCATCATTTTTTTAGTCATAAACTCTTTTGTTTAAAAAAAAGTGAGAACTATTTCTTCTTATAGAGAAAATGTCACTCAATTACCCAAATCAGACAAATGATTGTGAAAGGCCAGGTACAGATTGTATAATTCAATTGAAATATCTTCAATAAAATGCTAACAAAAAACACAAACACAATGTAAATTTTATTCAGTAATGAAAACTTGGTTTAACATCTGAGAATCAAGCAATCTAAGACAATATATTAAAAATAATGATAGGATCAGTTGATAGTATAAGTAATGTGAACAGATAACATTTTAAGAAATATACTAATTTTTGAAAACAGTAGCAATAAATGGTAGATTTTTCACCTTATTAAAATGAATGTATAAACAAAGTTCCTGCTACCACCATTCTCAACACAGTCTCAAATTGTATTATAATATAATATAATGTATCTTACATAATACATGTGATATATATTATATAAAATACTCTTATGTATTATATAAGACATTTACATAGTAATTTTATGTAAGAAGTTAGGCAAGAAAAGAAAATAGGTATTCATAGCAGCCCAAACAAATTTTAGAAATGGAAAATGCAAAGATATAAAGTAAAAAATAACCTTAGAAACAAAGAACAGTGGTCAGAGACTTAGAATTCCAAATTCAAAACATAGTCAATGCCAATGGAATCAAAACAACTTGGGGTTGAAACAGAGACATTCAAGAAAATGGAAAGAAACTCATAGTCTATATATAAATCAAGGTATTTACTATCAAATGAAATTGAGGAATGATGACAAGAATGTTTATAAGAATATATTTTTCCAAGGTGTTCTGAAGTGCCTGGATCTCCATGTGCAGCACTATAATAGTGAACATTTTCTTTAAGTACACCAAAAATGCCTGAGCCATAACATACAACATGTTATAAAACATGAAATATAGTCACCAAGTCACAATTACTTATCCCAGTTAGTAGTGATGAACATGAACCGCTAATTTAATAGTGCCACAAAATTACTATGCATGCAACAGAGCACTTTGTTTGAATTTCAAGTTTCACCTGAGCTAGCAAAATCCAGTGAAATACTGTCACAATACTGTATGGCCTCATGGAGTTATGGTTTGCATTCAGCCACAGGGACACAGGGCTAAGAGAGGACTCTCTACAGTGTAGATCACTAAGCTCTGGTGTTTTCTATTTTAATTTTACTAAATATATTTTGTCATCATATTTTCAACTTAGGATGGGTTTATTGGGATGTAGATATGCTACCAACTAGGAGCATTTCTAGTAATGCTGTAATATGTGAGATTATTCCAAATAAAAGAAATAGTCTATAAACTGTTCCACTGAAGTCCATAATAAACAAATAAATAATTAAAATATTTTCAGGTGCTACCTGTGGAGATTTGATATAAATTTGGGTTTGCTTGCTAATACCTACAGAATTATGGCATTTCGATAGTTGACCTTGACTGTCAACTTGACTGAATCCAAAGGGGTTTCAAGGGGTGGTAAAGCACATTTCTGCCTGCGATGGAATTTCTGGAGAAGATTGACATGGTAGAAAACATGAGAGCTAGAAACACTTGCTTAATTGACTCAGTTTCTGAATGAAGGGAAAGGAAAAAGGGAAAGCCAGGCAGTTGGTGGAAGATACACTGTTTCTCAAATGTGCCTACATTACTGCTACCCTTGTCTTAAATTCAAGTTCATTCAGAATCCAGATCCCTCAGTCTTCAACTTGGATTCAAACTCTTGACTATAGAGAGCTTGCAGATCTACAGCCTCTAGCTGGGGTTGGATGTTTCTGATAGAAGGCTTCCATTCAGATCTACAGAGTCTAACTGGGATTACATGTTCCAGTAACTAATCAGAGGTCTATAGCCTCTAGGTGGGTTTACATGTTCCTATAACTTATCAGAAGGTTTCTGTTCTTGAGCTAAACAGTTTCTGTATTCTCTCCAGTATGTAAATGTCATAGTGTCAGACACTTAAAATAGTTAGTCATTTTAACAAACAGCTTTTTAACTGTATACATATTTTATTGGATCTGTGTATCTGGAAAACATCACCTAATTCAGGAAATATTTAAATATTTTTAATGGTTATAATTTCTTTATATCATACAGAAAAATACAGAATTGTATGTCTTCAGGTACTGAATTTTATGTACTGTGTATTCAAACCCAATGAATTATTGGAAACCTGAGATTCCAATTTAGAGCCATTAGAATAATAGAATGATATTTTTGGAATGTTTGTCTGCTACTAATGTCATAAGCTACACTCATAAAGACCACCAACATGACTGCGTAAATATGAGCTGAGCAAGGACATCAGTAGACATGCTGAGGTGGAAGGAGGAAAATCCATGATCCTCAACCACATTCAAAGAACTACAGGCATATAAGGAATGCCGAGAGCAGAAGAAATAGTCTTCCCAGGTATGATCACAGGAACTGGCTATTCAATAGCAAACTGTTAGTCCTGAAAACATTCATACAAGTAATATTGTATAAACTGAACAAATTATTTTTATGAAATTATATGTAAGTGCATTTTTCTATCTACTATACTTGTATTTACCCTTCAGAAAATTAGCTTCAAATATATTCCTCACTCTGGATTGCAAAAACCTTAACCTAAGTGAACATTGTTATGTGCCTGAAAATGTGTAAGTCCTGTGATTATATGATTATGTGAAAATGAAAAATGGAAAAAATCCTGAATATAATTAAAAATGTTGATGAGTAGATTTTTTTGGCACCCTAGATAAGAACTGTGACTAATGAGGGATGGGCAAATAGAAATTTCTATTGCTTTAAAATTATTCTATATTTTAGTTTTGATTTAATATATATATATATATACTAATATAATCTCATTACTTAAGCATTTCTTTCATATTTATGTACTTTTTAACTTTACTGTTAATTTTAATCTGAAGACAAATTCAGTGCAAAAACTTTAAAATGTTTGCCATCTCTTTAACATACCACAGTTGTGAAAATATGGCCTTTATAGCTCTGTAGAAATATATCTTTTAAAATATCAAGTATAGTTTTTCTTGGATAGTGCTTATATACTATCTGTATTTATCCTCTTGCATTTTCTATTGCCTTGTTTTTCTTGATTTTTTTTGTTTCAATGTGCCCTTTGGAATAATGCAAAATGTATTTTTAATTTAAAAAATGAAATACCCTTTAGAAAATTCATTCACTATTTCAAGAAATATTTTAAGAAAATATTTTCTTATGTTAAAGTCACAGATACACAAAATATTATTAATCAAGAGTACTTTCTCTTTCATGGGGAATGGCACAAAAATAGAAAAAGCTTACCTATCCCAAAACTAGGGATTTCAATGGTATTGTTACATCCCAGGAAAAGACATTACAAATCATTGAAATATTGTATGATAGGAACAGTTTAAGGCACAGGAAAGAGACTGTACATTAAATGTGAATGTAATAAACCTACTAAAGTTATCATTATGTACTTATAATGATCCCACTGCAAACACATTTCTAAAATAAGGAATTTTGCATGTCTTTTAAAGACTCTCATTTATGAATGATATTACTTATTCACCTCTTATTTTTCACACATGTGATGTTTATGAAAACTGGGAAAAATCTCCTGTACAGATGTACAAAAGGAACTAAGCAATCAAACTTTGCACTCTGATTATCTTGCTACAGATCCTGCCCTCCATAGATAGGTGTGAAAAGAATTTTAAAAGTGATAACATGAATATGATTATGCCTGGCAGTGTTGAAAACTTCCTTGTATATTTCTTTTTCTTTTTTCATTTTTCAGTCAGTTTACAAAGTAAAGGTATCTTTATGACATATTCAAAGGTAATTCCTTTGACTGACCTTTATCTGACATCTTCTCCACCCAGTTTCCCCATCACACACACCTCCTTTAGCACTTCCATCCCCAATATTCCAGCTTCTACTTTCATATCAAGCTACCTAACTTTCTCCATTTTTCCTCATGTGAGAACTATTACCAGCCACTTCCCAACTTCCTGGAATCTACAATACTCCTTTCCTAAAAAATAAATAGAAATGTATAAAAGTTAAAGGTTATGATTCACATATGACTTTCTGTTTTCATTTTTTCCATTTATTTATTTATTTATTTATTTATTTATTTATTTATTTATTTTTTATTACAATAGGTAGTGCCTCACCATGTAACTCCAGTTGTCACGGAACTCGCTAGATAGAATAGTCTGACATCAAATTCATAGAAATCTGCCTGTCTCTGACTCCTGATTTCTGAGTTTAATAACGTGTATCATTGTACCATACTTTGATGCACATGTGAGTAAACATTTGACTTTCTTTGTCTGGGCCACTTCAATTAAGAGAAAATTTTCAGGGTCCATCCATTTTCCTGCAAACCTCATTTTCTTATTGCTCAATAAAACTCTATTTTCTATATATACCACATTTTCTTAATTTATTTATCTGTATTGGACATTTATTGTATTTCCTCATTGTGAGTAGAGCATGAACAAACGTGAGTGTGCAAGTAGTGAGAGAAGGTACATTTACATATTCCCAAGTGATAAATTAGGTCACGTAGCAGTTCTATCTCTAGCTTTCTGAGAAATGTTCACACTTGTTTTCACAGTGATGGGGCCATTTTACCTTCTCACAAACAGTGAATAATCATTATTCTTTGAGACCGTCAGGAAAATTTATTGCCATTTTTTGATAAGTAGCTACTCTGAAACAGGCAAAATAGAATCTCAATATAGTTTTAATTTGTATCTCCCTAATGGCTAAAAATGTTGAATACACTTAAAAATAAGAATTGGTCACTGTATTTCTTTTATTTTTAGAACTATATTTCTGTTTCCTTAACTCATTTTGGTTGGGTGTTCCTTGTTTTCTTTTTGAGACATTTTTCTAGACATGAATGTTCTGTCAGATGTCTAGCTGGTAAAGGTATCTCGTTTTGTAGGATATCTACTCACTTGGTTAATAATCATCTTGTACTGTAGGGTATTTGCTCATTTGATTAACCATTTGCTTTGCTGTCAAGAATGCTTTTAATCTCATAATGTCTACCTGTCAGTTGTGTTTCTTATTCCCTGAGTTACAGAGTTCCATTCAGGAAGTCCTTGCCTATGCTCATAACTTGACAGAATTTTCCCCATATTTATCTCTAGCAGTAATAAGAGTTGGAGATTTTATGTTAAAGTCCTTGTTCGATTTGAACTAAAATTTGTCATGCCAATGATGTAAAAAGGTGTGACTGGCCAAAAGGCTATGATCACTTTTAAACCCTACATCCTGAAGAGATCAGTTCATGCCTCCATACAGCTCTCTCTTGACAGAGAATCCTGCAGCTGTCTGTGCCATGACGTAACAGCAGCCTCTGTTTTATGGTCCTAACATGGCCCATCTCTACTCTTTGGTATGTTTACTATGTTGAAGTAAATTATAAGTCATGAGTCTCTGTCAGCACAAAGGTTATAAAAACTCATATAATGGATGTGACATTAGTTGACATTGGTCCTCTATAGGATCAACTAGCTCTTTCCCTGGGACAGACAAAGCTTTGCTTCAAAGAAAGCTATATTCTCCTTTGTGATGGGAGGTGAGCCTGAGACTAGAATTTCACTATTATTTATGAATACAGTTTCTGCTTCCTATTTAAAGGAGTCGAGTTTGGGGGCTTTTGCTCTAAAAGAGTGTCAGGCTCCAGGTGTTACTCCAAAGGACTGTGACCCTACATACTGAAGAATAGCCTGATGTGATTAAAAACTGGAGCTGTAGTCCTGCAAGTTCTTTATGCCCAATTGGGTTGTTGTAATCCGTTCCTGCCCCTTCTCTTCAGATGTGCCTATAATCCCACAATTCCCCTATGCTCTCACGGATTTTATGACTTTGTTCTCTTATTCTTTCCTATAGATGAGATTGGCACCAATTGTCTCCTCTGACTTAACCAGGCTGAGCCCCAGACACCTGTTGAGTGTGGTGATGACTCACTGAACAGCTAGATCCTCATTCAGTCCTCCTCAAGTCCTGGAGATGCCCATGACATGGCTTCAATGACATTTTCCTGTTTTCTCATCCATGGGAATATGTCTTCCATATTCTCTCATTCTCCCTTGGGATGCCTCTTAGAAAACTTCTCGCTTCCACACTTGACACCTGAACTGAAGGACCCTAAACTTATCCAACTTTGCAATCAAATTCGGCTTCATTATCGCTTAGAGAATCAATTTAAGGGGCCACCTAGTGACATCTGGGAGTCTAACATTATTTGGGATGTTTACAAAGACTAGGAGTAATTGGGGAAATGGAAAGAGATTCCCTATTTCTCTTTTCTCTACTCTAAGTCTTGTTTGTTTTTGTTTAGTCTCCTTCCAACACAGTGTATAAATGTTCCATTTTTTTAAAGTTACCAGATATTGATCTGTAAGTTTTTTTTGCAAAGTGGAAGCCAGGTATGATGCCTAGCTGGAAGGAGGGAAGCAAAGGAGTATATCAGCAGAAGCATACACATACCCTGAGAATACTCTTCACTGGCTAGTGCATATCTCAGTTCCTTCCTGCAGCATCCTCTGTCTATAGCCAGGACTTTAACTTTTTCTATCTCTAAGCCTTCTTTGTTCTCAGTTACTAGATTCAGTTTTACAGGGATCCAAATATCACTTAAGTATAAGAGCCTTAGATTGTTGTTTCATGATGCCCCACTTGAATAAAAACCTTTCTCTGGAATTAGGACTTTCTCTAGACCCAAGAATTCTTCTTTTTTTGGGGGATGGGCTTTGAAGTGGTGCTAGTATTATTTATTTATCTGTTTATTTTTTATTGATTTTTATTGAGCTATACATTTTTCTCTGCTGCCCTCCCTTTTCTTCCCCTCCCCTTCAACCGTCTTCCAAGGTCCCCATGCTCCCAATTTATTCAAGAGATTGTGTCTTTTTCTACTACCCATGTAGATTAGATCTATTTATGTCTCTCTTAAGGCCTTCTTGTTTAAAGGTTTCTCCCAAATTATCTGTCTAGTATCAGGTGAGCCACCTGACTATGTGACAGAAAAAGGAGAATAAAATAAAATAAAGGGACAGACTCCTTCCAATAGGGCCTATTGCTTTTCATCACTCATCTGAGGCATGATGCCATACAGAATGCTAAAATAACCTGAAAGTCCCTAGTTAGAATATTTTGGAGGGAAATCTGTTTACCTCTTCATTGTACCTAGAAGTCTTCCTGCCACATTTATTTTCCTCTCCTCTTCTCTCTCTTATTCTCATTCCCAATGAAGCTTTTCTTTGAGCTTTAAAGAAAAGATTCCTCCTTCCTTCAAGTCCATATGTATTTAGCTCTTCTGCATTCTATTGTTTCTGCAAAACTCTATCCCAGGTCATGGCTTGATTACAACATTGAGGCCTATTTATTCTAATGAACTGAATGCATTGGGGAATTATGTATCTGCTTCTTTTCTGGACTGAACACTGACTAGGGCTCTTGTTTTATCATTACAATAAAAGAAAAGGACACAGTTTCATTCTGCTAATTATGCATGCACAGTTTTCATAATGAGGCTGTCTTTCCTCCAATAAATTTTTTGCCATATTTCTCAAAGGTTGGTTGTGTTATTGTTTTGGGTTTGTGTCTGGTCTTGATTTCTACATGCAGATCTATATGCTTGTCTTTCAATGAGTACTTCAAAACCAGGGTGTCTGCACACCATGACCATATACATGACCATATATATTAACTTTAAATAAGGTATGGGGGTATTTTTTGCCTTATCTTTTGTTTATTTTTCCATTGGCATTCATGCGTCATTTTGATTACAATTGAATATATATATATATATATATATATATATATATATATATTCTGTGAAGAATAGGACTTGAATTTTTAAGGGGATTCTACTGAATCTATATACTGCTTTAGGAAAGAGTGCTAATTTTGTGATATTGATTCTGCTATTTCAGGAGTATGAGTGGTTGTTCCATTTTCTAAGGTCTTCTTCAATTTTTTTATTGTGTTTTAAAGTTTTTATTGAGTAGGTCATGTTCATTCAGTTCTTTAGTGAAGTTTATTTTTGGCTTAGTTTGTTGTAAGGCAATTGTGACTGATATAGTTTCTCTGATTTAATTTCTGGAATTTTTGTTATTAGTTTATAGGAATGCTACTAATACTTGTATGTTAATGTTGTGTATTACCACTTTGATGAATCCATTTCTCAGTCTGAAGTTTCATGGTAGATTCTAAAGCAGTTTTTAGGTGTAGAATTATTTTCTGTGCTAATAAGCACGTGTTCACCTCTCCCTTACTTATGGGGAACCCTTTTATTTATTTTTCCTGTCTTACTGCCTTTTCTATGAATAACAACATTTTACTAAATGCCAGCAAAAAAAAAAATGTGAACAGCATTCTATTGATTGGCGGAAAAAAAAAAACAAGCAAATGCCTTTGTCCTTTTCTAATTTTAGTAGAAATGATTGGTTATCTTTTTCCAGTGAATATAATAATGAATACAGGCTCCATACAGCAAGCGACCTTGATATTTTTGATGTTTTCTAGAATTCAGTATACAATTATTTTAAAAACATCTATGCTCATGAAGAATCTTAGTCTATTTCTTTCTTGTTTGTTGTATAATTATCTGATTTATTTATCAAGATAATTCTAGATTAGAAAGAAAATCGTGTTTCACAGTCATTCATGTTCTCTTGGAATTTGTACAGTTTTTTTTTTGTTCTTTATAATCATTCTTTTGAGTTGTCCTAGTGGGATTTTATGTAATACACTCTCCTGTGAAGGTACTGCAAGAAGGTTATTAATTGGTGGAGGTGTTATGTTGTCATATCATTCATGTTTTGCTATTGGGACTTATGAAACTGGAGTTAGATGATTCTTGATATTTTATTTATTCATTATGTATTTGTTTATTTTAACTTACCCTTTTAATTTCAGAACACATGCTTGCACTTTTTTATAATGTTTGATACAGTTGGTATTTTTATTATTTTATTTTTATGTTCTCAGTTTTACCAGAGTTCCTGCTATTTGAGTAACATTTGGTCAGATTAAATTAGTGAAAGAAATTACTTTTTCTTCTCCTAATCAAAGTTTCCTGTGACAGTTGTCATCTGGTTGGTTCAACAAAGTATTTCAATACAGCATTGAATAGATTTTGCCCTGCATTAAACACCAGTGTTGCATGATGTCAGATGGTTTGAGCTAGAATAGCACTTGGGAGAAATGAGTTGCAGGCCCACAGCTTCTAATGGAAACATTACAAAACATGGCATTCATGGGGCTCTATATTAGGCATCTTTTATAGGTTAGCTTTAGTGTGGTACACTATAAAGATGTTTTTGTACATTCATCAACTCAATAGGTTCAACTTCAGTATGTTGTATAGCAAAGGTTTTCTTCCATGTTCACTGTCTCGGGAAGCAGGAATATCCCTCCCCATCCCCCAGGTTCTGTTGAAGTTGAAAGTGGTATCCATGTCCTTGTCATCCAACTTTACCTGAAAGTTCTCCTGCAGGCTTACTAGTATAATAGAAACAGGGATAAATATCATATAACTCTGCAGACAGAATTGAATCAGACAATTCCAAACTTAGGATGAGGTATTTTGATGTTTGGTAGCAATATTCATTGCATAATCCAATAGTTAAACGACCTCTGACTTGAATCAATGTCTCTCTGCAAAGTTCAGTAGTTATAGGCTGTGCAGATGATCCTCAATGGAGTATAGTGTAGGAGGTTCTTCTGTATTTGTGTTGCTTTCATTGGTTGAATAAAGAAACTGCCTTGGACTTTTGATAGAGCAGCACTCAGGTAGGCAGTGTAGACAGAACTGAATGCTGGGAGGAAGAAGGGAGAGTCAGAGAGAGCCACCATGAAGCTGCCAAGTCAGACATGATGAATCTTTCCCAGTAAGCCACTACCTCATGCTGACATACAGATTATTAGAAATGGGTTGAATCAAGATATGAGAGTTAGCCAATAAGAGGCTAGAGCTTTTGGGCTAAGCAGTAATTTAATTAATGCAATTTCTATGTGATTATTGCAGGTGTAAGCTAGCCGGACGGGATGGAACAAAGCGACCCTGTGCTCCTCACAACACGAGTGGCTGTACAGATTGATTTTTTCCTGAATTTTGCCGAATGGTATTTGAACTGATTCTTATTGGCTTATATTTTAGTCCAGGCTTGTTCAAGAGCCTTTAAAGATGTAAGGTGTTGAAGGTGGAGATACTCATGGCTTTCATTAACCCCTAGTCCATAAGTTCTTTATGTTACTAGTGATAAAGTAGCCTTTATTGTCTTTGGGGAATAACTAATTCCAAGGCTTCAGCCTCATGACTAGTGGATAAAATATGGGTTCAAATACCCCAAGTTGATAGCTGTAAGAGTCTTCTTCAGAAGAAGGACTTCCTTCAGGAGATTTCTCTCCAACAAGGTGGCCCACAGCTTGTTAATAAAAGAGGAGGAGGTCTTCTTGCTTCATAGTCTTCCCATGAATCATGAGAAGATCCAGGATCAACAGAACGATGTCTTCTTCTACTTTATTCTTGCCATAATACACATATACACAGTAATGGCCACCTTCATGACTTTAGCTTCCTTGACATGTTCTAGGAGATACGTTCATTTCTCTCATCCCACAATTGAAAAAGTGGCCTTGTTTATTATCTGCACAGAGGTTTCTAGTTGCTGCACAAATATGTCTGTGGGAGCAGACAGATGTCTGTCATAGTCATACTTTTCAAAATGGACAAGTTGTGGAGTCGTGGTATTTTCCTATATTAGACAAGTAATAGGGTCATGGGGCTGAGCAACAATACTTTCCATCACTATAATACATCACCACTCTGAATGCCATTCCTTCTTACATCCCTCAATGTTGTTCATCAGCTGAGACAGCACTTATTCAGAGATAAAGCAGGGTCATCACATTGCCATAGACATGACAGTGACAGTGTTATGGCCCGTGGAAATCTTTTCATGATTGGGGGTAGATAAAGACTGACTAACATATTATCCTCACCAATTCTGTGGTCTAGGCTAGAATATTTTGCTAAACACAGAATACTTTAAGGTTTTCTAATGGATCTGGAGCCTAGCCAAATGCATTGAGCTCACTGGAAATGAGCTTACCTAAAAATTAGCAACTGTACTGTTCTCACCAGGTTGGGGGGCAGGGCTACAGTCTCATGAATATGTTGCACTGAAATTTGGCAGGTATCGTCTACCCAACAGGATGATAGAAAATGCTAGATACTTTGTCCTCATTGGATTGACAGGCAAAAAATCTTATAATTTGTACAATAGCTTTTTAAAATACATTTAGGATACAAAACTAAAAGAATTTATTTGATATAAATAAATATAAGCTATTCTATATAAATATATTAAATGCAAATAAAATTATTCAGAATATATATTGTTAAGTGTTTCTTTAGCATAGTGGGTCAAAGAAAAAAGTTTCCAATGGAAAAGACAGAGGGTTGTACTCATGTATATTGTGGTATTGATTGTTGTGTACATAATTCAAAATTATCAAATAATGAAAATTTTATAGATTTAAACATAACATATTAGGGAAATAGTTTTATAGATATTCCATGCATATATTCTAACATAATTTATCTATTAAAGTATTTCTGAATCAAAGCAGTAGTGGATAAGATTGAAGCCTTGAAGAATTAAATATATTTTCTAAAGTATAATTTCCTTAACAATACTTTTGAAAATGCTTTCTAAGTTGAACACAGAATTCATTTTTTCATAGTAATAATAGTATGAGAGCTAGCAACATATATAATGCAACCCACATAGGACTATTTAACTTACAATAGAGCTAAGGCATATTAGTAATTTATCTGCATAAAGTCATGTTCATAATGCTGCTATAGGGAATTGAAGGCAGGGTTTGTTTCTAATGGAAACATTACGAAACAAGGCACTTATGGGACTTGAGACCATATTCTCTTTGTTGTTAATTTTAGTGTAGATAAAACTGTATTTAAAAGCTTGTGGTTCTATAGAATATGTTTTTCTATAAGCATCCATGGCTGGATCTGGTCATTCAAGTCATTTCTGCTTGGCGCCTGAAGAAGACAAGGAGTAGCCTTGGCATCTGAAGAACTGAAATATATTTACAGCGCAGATTTCTTCAGAGCTTATGTTCATGTCACTAAAATATTATTTGACCACTTTTATGGAAATGTAATTACTAAAAATTCTTTCCATGTGCTTGGTAGTAAATGGAATAGAATCAATTAAGCATTATACAAGAGGAATGCAGCTTCATCTATTACATGATTATATTTGGGCTGAAGCACATTATAATAGGAACAGCAAATATATTCCTTACCTTTGATATCTCTTTCTTTGGGTTTTATATAGCCTTTTTTTTCAGTGTGTGTGTGTGTGTTTATAAGGTGAGGGAACCTCTGAGTAATTGCATATATTGTTTGACATGGGCAAAACCATGTTAAGGAACCAATTTCAGAGATAAACGTGAATACCCAAACTTGCTTAAGGGTAAGGCTGAGAGGGTACTTGTTCCTCTGGTACAAGTGTATTAGGAGATGGGATTACCAGGAGGAGTAGAGGAAGATGAAATTGTATTCAGATTATATTGTATGAGAAAAGAATCTATGAATAATAAACAAGGAAAAATAAGCTATGAAATTAAAGAAATTTTACCTTCAAAATTACATCATTCATACTTTGGTTATAGTAGTCATAGTATTCCTAGTATAGTAGTCCTAGTATTCATTTTTCTAGTGTTCAGTCTTTTTTTATTCTTGGTAGATTTTAATCAAGAGCTGGACCTACCTGAGGTACATATTATTTCACTTTGTCACCCATATTCTACTTTCTTACTCTGTGTTCTTTTTGTGGTTTCGATCTAGAATTGTGGTTTCTTCATAGTTAAGAGAAAACACAAGTCATTAATAAGAACTTGACTCTAATGGTGGACTCTGGAGTTTCAAGAATATTCCTATCATTCCCTCTGATGTGACTTCTACATATGTACTGGAAATTGAATTGTATTGATAAAGAACGAATGACTTTATTTCTTTTGTTTTGGCCTGGTGATTTTTTAATCATCAAAGAGATATATCAATTAGTATTATTTCTATTATTTTCTAAATATTTTTCAAAATAATGGTCATAGTTTCTGCCTCCCAAGACTTTGGGCTACTGTAGTAAAAACAATAATAAAATAATAAAAGCAATACTTAGTTGATGTCATCTCTGAAATAAACACTGTGCAAGGCAACTTAAATAGCATTCTCTGGTCCTCAGACACTTGAGGAAAACAATTTACAAAACTTGGCTACTGTTTAAGTCATTTCAGAGGACAACATTTAAAAATTTGCTAATGATTAGAGCTATGCATAGGTTTTAATCTAGACGATATCTAAATAACACTGCTTGTGTGTCTATTCTCATAAAGACTTCATTTCAAATAAGCCTGACCACAAAGTGTGTAAAATCTATTGGTGTCTCTTTGAAGTAAGGGACTGGTGGGCTACTTCCTGCCGCCTGGCTTTTACATGGCTAGCTTAGCCCCGGAAATAACAATACACAAATTGTATTCTTTTAACCACTGCCTGGCCCATTAGTTCCAGCCGCTTATTGGCTAATTCTCACATCTTGTTTTAACCCATATTTGATCATTTGTGTAGCACCACAAGGTGTGGCTTACCAGGAAAGATCTTAACCTGCATCTATGTCTGGTGGGAGAATCATGGGGACTGCCTGACTTGACTTCTTTCTCCCAGCATTCTGTTCTGTTTACTTCACCTATCTAATTTTCTGTCCTATTAAAGGGCCAAGGCAGTTTCTTTATTTAACCAATGAAATCAACATAAAACAGAAGACTCCCACATCATTTCTCCTTTTTCTGTTTAAACAAAAAAGAAAGGCTTTAAGTTTAACATAGTAAAATTACATATAACAAAACAGTTATCAAGCAAGAATTACAGTTACAATATCTATATCTATTTTATCTTTTATCACAACTAAGGAAAACTACAACTATCCATTCTTCAACTCCATCAAAGACCCCAGAAGGATATAATATTACCTAAGCAAATAAGAAATCCAAACTCTAGAAATGACAGAGACAACTCACTTTCTGGACAGTCACCCAAAGTTCCTCTGTACCATTGGGTCATCAATCTTCAGCCTTCAGGCCCATAGTATCCAGCAGACATTTCCATGAAGCAGGAAATTTCAAAGGCAGTCAGTCATTATCTGCTGTGTACTGCAGAATGTCTCGTAGACTCTTTTATGAAACAGGAACCCCAAAAGACCATCTCACCTTTAGGCAAGTTCAGCAGTCCTCTCTCTGTGGGTTCTTTGTGTCCAGTTTATGCATCAGTCCAAGCAAGAGCAGTTTCTTGTCCAAATGGCTATCAAGCTATATAAGGATCCTCTTCGATGCCCATCCTCCTCTTGAAGTAGATTGGTGCTGCCAGGAGCAGATGTGTCTCATTGTATTGAAAAACCCTAAGTTATCAAAACATTTAAAATGCCATATTCTGTAGTTTTGGAAAGATATGAAGAATGCCTATCCAACTGAAATATATCTCTATATATCTAGAAAATCTAACTAACATGACTATAAGCTTGACTATTATTGATGATTATCCATTAGCAACCTATATTTCCTAATTATACATTACATTTTTAAATGAATTGCACAATCACAATACCTTAATCAAGATTAGAAATATGCATATACATATAACAAAACTGACCTTAAAATCCATACCAATGCAAATTATCCATACCTATATCATTTCCCCCTTTAAATGTAAAAGAGTACTTATAAACAATATTTGGGAATATGGGCACAGTTTTTTTTCTCTCCAAACTGCTTCCTGCTGAATGGGGGCGCTGTTATTCAGATCGTTTAGAGTGTAACCTGTGTGCCAGGTTTATCTCAGTCGGCAGTTGAGAGAAGTAATTTTTTGAGGGTATTCACAGCAACCTTTCAGGAGAGCGTGGTCTATCATACCATATTGGGATAGAAGCAATCCACAGGGTCTCATCCTCTGTGAAAATGAAAGAAGACTCTCTCCAAAGCATCATATCCTTAGACCCAAATTCTGAAATCATAATACCCTTATACACATTCTGGTTTAGCTTGGCAGCCCATGTTATGAAATGTCTCTCTGTACTTAGCTCCTTCACAGTCAAAAATTTTAAAGAAAACAAAATGTACGTAATCCAGACTCTGTGAATTTTTCATTTTTACATGGCTTATTTTCCTTTATTTCTTTTAATCTATAACTATCTGTACTCTGTCTCTTTAAAGACTTTACCATTTTTTAAGACATTAACTTTATTCTTTATATTATTTTTCTATTTTCATTCTTTCTTTTTTTTTTTTTTCGAGACAGGGTTTCTCTGTGGTTTTGGAGCCTGTCCTGGAACTAGCTCTTGTAGATCAGGCTGGTCTCGAAGTCACAGAGATCTGCCTGCCTCTGCCTCCCAAGTGCTGGGATTAAAGGTGTGTACCACCACCGCCCGGCTTATATTATTTTTCTTCTCTCTCCCAAGCCTACATGTACATTTATCCAACACTGTGACTCATTTAGTGGTCTTTTATATCTGAATCTGTCCTATTGTGAATTTGTAATTTTTTTACTATCCAGGAGCATTTCTTAAAATGTTAAGCACTTCTTAAAAACTTGAGTTGCACCAGCCATGTAGAGGTAATATGGTACCACCTGTTTACTGCCAGTCTAAACCTCAACTGTGCTGTTATTATGGTAATTACAATCGTTCCTGCCTGAGGTCAGCACAGTTCAGCATGGCTGAGTTGAGCCGCTCCTGCCTCAGAGCCATTTGGTGCCCCTGAGCCACACACAGTTCCAGGCACACAGCAGTCCGCAATGCCATCAAGAAAGCCGTAGCACTTTACTCCAAATGCTCCATTCAAAAGCTCTGTCTCCTACAGGAGCCAGACAGAGATTGCAATGGCGGCATAGCCCAGAAAGCAGGCATTTTAAAACAGCCAATTTTTTCCTGCTGCTGAATCAGGAAAATTCTTTGCTGCAAGCCAATCACAAACAGCAAAAATCTACGTTAAACTCTGTTTTTTTCTCTGTTTAAAATTAAGCTCTCTCAGGTTTTACGTGGAGTTTGTTACAACGTTGGGCAGCCACTCTGTTGTAATAGGAGCTGTGGGCTGTGTTCCTGGCACCCGGCCGCCCGCATGGCTAGCTTTATACTTGGAAATAATAACATACAAATTCTTTTATTTTAAACACTGCCTGGCCCATTAGTTTCAGCCTCTTATTGGCTAATTCTCACATCTTTTTTTAACCCAGATTTGATAATCTGTATAGCACCATGAGGTGTTACCAGGAAAGATCTTAACCTGCGTCTGTGTCGAGTGGGAGAATCATGGTGACTACCTGACTCGGCTTCTTTCTCTCAGCATTTTGTTCTGTTTACTTCACCTACCTAATTTTCTGTCCTATTAAAGGGCCAAGGCAGTTTCTTTCTTTAACTAATGAAATCAACACAAAACAGAAGACTCCCACATCATCTCTTGTGTTAAGTATACTGAAGCATCAGAATCTACTATCCAGCTTATCTTTATATAACTAATATCTAGGATGCAAACAACTCATTTGGCTACTTATAGCTCTGAACTCTTTTCAACTGCATAAACATACCTTAAATTTTTCTTAGAAATGAAAGTAAGATTTTAAACAACAAATTCAAGACTACAAATAAGCACACACTAAAAATGTCTGGATTAAATAAGATTGCATTATTTCTTTCTTTCTTTTTTATTAATATTTGAGTATTTAATACAATGTATTTTGATCATTTTTATCCCTCTGTCTTCACCTCCTAACAAACCCACCCCACCTGCCTACCCAAAGAGAATGACATCTTTCTTTTTTTAAATTATTTTTTAAAGATTTATTCATCATCATGTATTCAGGGTTTTACCTGCTTGTATTCTTGCAGACCAGAAAATCTCACTGCAGATGTTTTTGGGTCACTATATGGTTGCTGGGAATTGAACTCAGGACCACTGAAAGAACAGTCAGTACTCATAGCTGCTGAATAATCTCTGCAGCCCCAAGAATCTTTCTTTGAACTTATTTTAAGGATGTGATCTGATATATTAACTATACTCCAGGAGATGGCCCTCCATACAATGTAGGAGTGGCTGGTTGTATCCCGGCTCCCAGCTTGGGCCCCCAGCCACCGGCTAGCTTTACCCAAAATAATTACATGGAAACTGTATTCTTTTAAACACTGCTTGGCCCATTAGCTCTAGCCTCTTATTGGTTAACTCTCACATCTTGATTAACCCATTTCTATTAATGAGTGTAGCACCAAGAGGTGGTGGCTTACCAGGAAGGATCTTAACCTGTGTCCATCTTGGAGAGGAGAGCTATAGCATTTGCCTGAATCTGCTTCTTTCTCCCAGCATTCTGTTTGGTCTACTCTGCCCATCTAAGTTCTGCCCTATTAGGCCAAGTAGTTTTCTTTATTAATTAACCAATGAAAGCAACAGATAATTAGAAGACCCACCTACATCAATGCAAGAGTGTTTTGCCATCACAAATAGAACTCAATAGCCTTTAAGCAAGTATTTTTAAGAGTTAGATCAAGTGACTCAAAAATAAGAAATAATGAACATTGAGAAGATGAGTTTTTATGTTCATTCAGATTGATGTCTTCAAAAGTTCATGATGAAAAACAAAAGCCAGGATAATGTATAAGACATCTTATCAAAAAAAAAAAAAGCACTATCTAACAGGAGACCATGGCTTACAATAAGATTGAAGCACAAAAGATGAACCTTCTATTTTTCAAAGAGTATTGCAAATAGTTAATGCCTGCTTGGCAATTTAAGGAACAATTAGAATGACAGATCTGTGATTGGAAGGATGACTGTTTCTATAGAATGTAGGATGCAGTTTGCTATTAAAAACTTGACTTAAAAGAAGAGGTGATAAAGCAAGGATGACACTAGTTGCTGATACATGAACTTCATATATTAGTGAAGTGAAGTCTCATAACAATTTTTTTACTGAAATGCTATTAATTAATATTAAATTTTATTCATAGAACAGTGACCAAGACACCTATGTCAAATAAAATTGCAATTAAATTATAATGAAATTTTATTTTCAAGAAGAATCAGAGCAGTCACTGAGAAGCGGATATAAAATGACCAAGATGTATCTTGTTTTATTAACTCACTGTCCCCTCAACAATGGGCAGATATCATCTTGAACACTGTCAAGACTTTGTAAAAAGTTAGAATATAAGAAAAAAGGTGCCTTTTCTTGGGGATGTCTCACTTAATAACTCTCCCATTTAACAAAAGTTTTCATTAAATTTAACCTAATTTTACTAATCTACAGAGAGCTATCATTGACCCTCTTAATCCCTTTGGAAAAACTAGCAGCAGGCTTCTCTCTTTTAAAATAGAACCATTTTTATACTTGGCAACTATTATGCAATCTCCTCTCAAGTACCTTTGAGTCAATCTCAATAATCCAAGTTACTCTAACCTATCCTCAGAGGTCAAATTTCCCTGCACTTTAATTATCTCTATGGGTCTCAATTGTGCATACTCCAATATGACCACATCCCTGTTTTTCTCCTGAGTTCAGATTTGAAGATATTATTCTAATGAAGGTCTATCCAGTGTTGAGAATAATGAGAAAAGTGCTTTACAAAAACAGTGCTCCCCTGTATAAGATGAGCTTTTTCCTGTGTATTTCCTCATTCAGAATGTAGTATTTTTAATTCTAACTCATAATTGTCTTGTGGGACTGTATGACGTGCCTCTTTTTATCTTAATTATATATTATTTTCTGAACTGATAATAGGTTTCACAATTTCTTAGAAGAAATACCTATCTGCTTTTTTTCTGAGATTTATTTTTGAGCTTTAAAATTTCTAATGTGCATATTGGTATTGGTGTTATGAAAAAATTCATGCCCATAATAAAAATATTTTTGTACAAGTTTTGCCTTCAGCCAATTGACTTTGGAAAAGGCATTTTTTTTTATTCTTTATATTCTATATACAAAAAAGGGAAAGATGATAGATCTAAGATTTCAAATGCTTTGAATTCTTGTGATTTTCAGAAAAGTAATTTCCACTGTTGGTATGAACATAAAACAAAATGTGGGTATAATGCCAATAACTATAGCCGTAGCACTAGAGAGACTGTGTGTGCATAGGAAAATCACTTTAATGTAAAAGTTTTTTAAAACTTATTACAATGAGCAGGGCTATGGTGGCACACGCCTTTAATCCCAGCACTCGGGAGGCAGAGGCAGGCGGATCTCTGTGAGTTCGAGACCAGCCTGGTCTACAGAGCTAGTTCCAGGACAGGCTCCAAAGCCACAGAGAAATCCTGCCTCGAAAAAACAAAAAAAAAAAAAAAAAAAAAAAAAAAAAAACAAACTTATTACAATGAATATGGGGTCCGTGTCTCTAACCCCACGACTAAAGAGGCTAAGTCTGGAAGGGTTTTCTCATTATTGTTTATTTTGGAGTTTATAATTTAGTTATATTTATCCATTCCCCTTCCTTTCTTCAAACACTCCAATATACTCATCCAATATACTCCACTTCAAATTCATGGTCTCTTTATTCATTATGTTATCACACATACACACACACACACACACATATATATATATATATATATATCATAATATACATGTATATTACTTACGATAATCTATTGAGTCCATACAGTGCTGTTTATATGTATGTTATTAGAGTTCAGTATTGGCACCAGACATTGATTTATTTATTTATTTTCCCTAAGGAGGAACAAAATTCCTATGACCAGTTTACTTAGTTTGTCTAGACATCTTTTTGCAGGCAGAGTTGAGCCTCATGTACTTTTTGCCATCCATTTTGATTGTTCACTGGCTTTCTCCTTGCTTATTTCACTTTTGTACTGTCGTGTTGGTAAGACTTTACATATATAGATTCTGATGTTACTAGAAGACACAATCTCACAGGAAATTTCTTTGATTTTTACAATCTTACACTCACTCTTCCATAATATTTCCTGAGCAATTCGCGCAGGAGAATTTTGTCGATATATCCAATATGGGGACTCCACATTTCTGAAGTTTGATTGGTTGTAGTTTTCTGTAGAAGATCTCAATTTTTAAAAAATCCTAAATTAAGGGATGGCATTAGACACGATCATCATGCTAAGACCTAGTCACACTTTATAGATCATTATGAAGGCAACCTTAATCTCAAATCAAATAAAAGTTATGAGAACTACTTGAAGACAAAATTGGAATTATCAAACTCATTACTACAGATGTTCTGCAGAGAATAAGTATTGCCACGCACATATAAGTTTGAGTTCAGAACAGCAATCCAAGCAAAGAATGTAGAAAGTCATTAATAGTGATAGCTTGGACCACAACAACTATAAAAAAGGGGCAAAAAGTAGTATAGTTATGAATAGAGTGTGAAGTCTAGCAGAAAATGCTGTCTGGACTATATATATTCTGTAAGGAGGAATGATGTGGGTGACTGAATTGCAATGTGGAACTTTACATGTGAACAACCTTGTGTAAAATACTCAGGTACTTAAAAAGATTTCCATCTCTGTGAAGTTCAAGAAATTCTATCATTACTGGTTATTCAAAGAGATACAGGTTCACAGACATATGTGAAAACAATTTTGACTGAAGTCAGATATATTATCTTGGAGTGATTTGCTTTTGGGTTTATATTATTTTATACTTGTTCTGTGCTTATAAGTGATATTTCTACACTCCATTCTAATATCTAAACACACCCTTATGTTGTATGTTTTCTATTGCTTGTTGAGGTTTGATTTTAATTCCCATAATTTTCTTATTGAGTCATCAAAGAAGATTCCTTTGTGATCCCAATGTTCATGTATCTAACATGCACTCTTTTCTTTCTTTGTCTATATAATGATAAGCACAACTGATTATCAGGTACCTATTCTGCGAAGTTGACATTAAGAATTGAAATTTATGAGTCAATTTCAACATTATTGGATACCATTTTCTCAGAAACTTTTTAAAATTGCATCTTCATATTCTGTCCTTTAAAAATATAGATGTCATATAGTTAGCTCCTACCAAGGAAAACAACAATAACTTTTATAACAGTGCTTTAGACATAGGAAGCAGACTTTCAAGATAGGTGATAAAAACTGGCCTACAATAATAATCGTAGTACTTAAGGTCTGCTCAATTTTTATTATTGCTTTTCACTTTACACCCATTGTGTTCATATTGTGTAGCTTTGCAAGTGCTTTAGCTTCAAACACTGGTACTTGCTTCGCTTCAGTTAACAATGCACTACAGTTACTGAGGCTCTTCAGGCTTAGGAGACAGTGTTAACAAAACAGCTATTTGTCAGTGCCAAAGATGCAAAGTTAATCTCAAGTAACTAACACTGAGAATCCACAGATCTTATTTCTATTTTTTGTTGGAATAATTTCAGTCAGAAAGCAAAGTTTTTATTATTTTTTTTCTTTTTTCCCTATCAGTTTGTGCCTTAAAAGGTGATAACATTAAATACAAGGTTCTATGTTTTAGTTAGGAAAACATTATTGTCCAATAAAGATTATTATACCTACAAAAATTTACTAAAAAATATCATAACATAACTAACTTTATTTGATTAATAAATAAATGAATGTGTAATTTTCAAGTTATATAATTGCAGACAATATTTTGCTTATACTATGGATGGCATTCTACAAGGATTTTATAGTTTGTCTGATATATCCATTTATTGGATATTGGGACTTAGCACTGCTTTTCATATTATATCCTTAAGAAAATGGTCTGACTACAGAGCCAAGAATCAAGCACTTTTAGAAATGATACAGTCTTTACAGACTAATAATAAACAGCTAGCTGACAGGACTAATACCATTGAAAATCAAAAGTTACCTGAAAAAAATTAATACCATTGAAAAGGATAACATTAATTTTAAAGTCAAAATTTAATCCCTTTCAAAGGGTACTGAGAAATTATCTTAAAAGATTTATACTATTGGTTTTAACAATTAAAATCTGCTAAAAAACATTATGATAAGTTAGCAGATAGAGTATATTTCTAGGAAGGCAATCTACAAACCATCCAAATGATATCAAAGAATGAAAAGTTGTCCTTAATGGATAAATTTCAAATTTTAGAATCATATGTGCAGAATGAGAACTAGAGGTTATATTAGTCAATGAGATCACTAGAATTATACACAGGTCAAGAGATACAAAATGATATAAAGTGATTGAGGAAATTATCAGAAGAGATGAACCAGGAGAGAAGTTACATGAACAGTACTCATCAATATGTGTCAGAGTTAGAGATGACTTACAGAGAGTTATAGCTACTTACTGTATTGTCCTCTGACAATCCTCCCAGTACTAAATACACAAAAGGATTCAAAGAGCATAAATGACAACCTATAGGTATAAATGATCAAAAGTAAATTAAGCAAACCATTTTTTATGATGTTCTTTTATCATTTGTTATGGAAATAGTAAAAATGTTGGCTTCAAGCAATTAGGCTAGCCCACAGGATTGTCTTAAATTAGTCTCAGTGGTCCTTGAAGATGGATCTCAACTGCTATGAAAATGCTATTAGCAAGAAGAGTCAAAACTTTTAAATCAACAGGGAAAAGCAAAAGGATTTGTGGCTTCCCAAGATCAAATTCTTAGTGAGAGAACTTATGCTGACCATGCTCTTTACAATGAACACATCATGTCATAATGGCACACAGCAGCCTTAAATGCTTGGGACATGATTCAAGAACTAGGAAATAGGATTGAATCATATATTAGGGTTAAGCAGTGCGAAAGAGGACACTTTAGTGACTTTTCAAGATTAACTAAGGCTGTACAAAGAAGAGTAACCAGATGGTAGATGAGTATTTATTGAATCTATGCCTTATAAAAATGCCAACTTAAAATTTAAAAAAAAGATACTTTGACCTTTAACAGGTAGATAAGCATCAATGAAAGAATGGATCTTGCATGCAATGAACATTTGATTATAATACTGAGGCTTGGGGAGGAGAAACAATTTCCAAAGTTATAAGGAGACATCAAAATGCCAAATGTTTTAATTGTGATACAGTAGGACATCTGAGAAGGGATTGTAGACAATGAATTTTTAGAAATAATGTTTACTGTGGTGATGACAAAAATAGAAAGTCCCAACATTCTGGATTATGTAGACAGTGTGGCACAGGCTAACATTGGACCAATTAATATAGATCAACAAAAGACAGACAAGAAAACTCAATAACAAAGAGAAATTTCTGGGGGGAGGGAGGACTCTCCCAGGTATCCAAATCATATGTGGTCAAGTCATTCCCAGTCACTGTGGAGGGCATGTCTCAGTAGGAAAATTTAAAAAAAAATTGTTGCCTGCTGAAAAAAAAAACACATTGTTCTGGATGATGGAATAAACTTGAAGGATGAATCAAAAATTCCAATAAAAAATAGAAACCATATATTTTAACAGACTTCTAAAAATAATCAAAGACCAAAGCTAAGAGTGTGTATAAATAACATTGTAATTGAGGAATTAATGGACATGGGTATGGTTATGACTATCATTACTCCACAATCTTGATATCAGAACTGCCCAATTTCAAAAGGCAGATGTTTAATTCCCAGGAATTGGAACCCTATCTCAAGTGAAACAAAGCACAAGATTGATTGAATGCCTGTGGCCAGAAGACTAAAGAGTAAGGCTGAGGCCATATGTGGCAAATATTACAGTGAATTTGTGGGGTTATGACCTGCTGCAGCAATGCAATACCCAGATTAACATTCCTTCAGTCCCAGAAACTTACGTTTCTGGGAAGGATATTGTAAGTTACTATAAACAAAGGTAATCAGTCATTCAAGAATAAGAACACAAATCAACTAGAAAACTTTGAGGTACCAATGGCCCTAATTTTAAAATACTTAACTGAGAAAGCAATATTGGTTTATAAATGGCCTTTAGCAGAGAGAAACTGCAGACTTCAGAACAGTTGGTACAGGAACAATTAGATGCTCACCATATTAAAGATTCAACCAGCCCTTGGAATTCTCCTGTATTGATAAAAAGAAATCTGGAAAATAGAGAATGGCGACAGATCAAAGAATTGTCAACAAGGTAATTCAACCTATGGGCCATGTACAATCTGAAATTCCTCTGCCTGCCCTATTGCCTAAATCATGGCCTCTTTTAGTTATTTATTTAAAAAAAATTGTTTATTTATTATACCCTTAGAAAAAAAGGACAGAGAAAAAATTTCTTTCATATTGCCAAATAATAATAAGTCTCAGTGAAATAGGAGATATCTGTGGACCGTCCTCCCACAGGGAATGCTCAATAACACATACTGTGACAATACTTTGTAAGTCAGCATTGCAAATAATATATAAACAATCTTTACATCTATAGTTTACCATTACATGGATAATATTTTGTTATCTGATTCAAAGGCAGATAGCTTAAAAATGTTTGAAGAAGTAAAGAATGTCCAGGGAGGTCCTTGGAGCTCAGCAAGAGGCCCTGCACCCATGCTGAAGGGATCTAGAGAGTTGAGTGAATGGGTGCCTGGTCTGATGGTCCCAGGGAATTGAGTACAGGCCCTCTGCAATTCACTAAGTTTTTTTGGCCATCCAGAGGGGTATCTTCTCAGCTGCTGACTTTCTTTACCACATTCCACCCTGCCCCTAAGCACTCCTTTTTTTTTAGTTTTATTTATTTATTTATTTGTTTATTTATTTATTTAGTTTTTTTGAGACAGGGTTTCTCTGTGGCTTTGGGACCCTGTCCTGGAACTAGCTCTGTAGACCAGGCTGGTCTCGAACTCACAGAGATCTGCCTGCCTCTGCCTCCCTAGTGCTGGGATTAAAGGCGTGCGCCACCATCGCCCGGTTTAAGCACTCCTTTTTATTTGCTTTAAGGCTGAGGGGATCTGAGAGAGGACAGACAAAAAAAAAAAAAAAACCAAGTACACAGTCAGTCACAGCAAAGATTGCACCAAGACACAAAAACTCTGCTGGCCTCATTTGAAGGAAGACATGGACAGGAGACAATGCAAGAATCCCTCCAACATCCTGAAAAATAACATGATAATAACAGAATCCAGAGAATATGCAACAAGAAGACTTGAATAACCTAACCCAGAAGAAGTAGAAGAATTCGACTTTAAACATAATCATATGAAAATGATGGAGACCCTTAAACAGGAGGTGAAAAACTCCTTTAAAGAAATGGAAGATAAAACAAACAAAAAGTTAGAAGAAATGATTGAATCCCTCAAAGATACCCAAGAAGACCAAGAAAAAGCAATCAAACAGGTAAAGGAAACAGTTCAAGACATGAAAACTGAAATGGAGGTAAGGAAGAAACACAAACCGAGAGATAACTGAATATGGAAAATCTGAGTAAACAAACAGGAATTACAGAGACAAGTATAACCAACAAAATACAAGAGATAGAAGAAAGAATCTCAGACACTGAAGATACTATAGAGGAAATGGACTCATTGGTCAAAGAAAACAGCAAATCCAACAAATTTTTAACATACAACATCCAGAAATTTCGTGACACCATGAAAAGACCAAACCTAAGAATAATAGGCGTAGAAAAATGAGATGAATTCCAGTTCACAGACTGAGAAAATATATTGAACAAAATTATAGAAGAAAACATTCCCAACATACAGAAGGATATTCCTATGAAGGTACAAGAAGTTTACAGAACACCAAATAGACTGGATCAAAAAAATACCCCCTTGCCGTATAATAATCAAAACAAAAAACATATAGAATAAAGAAAAAGTATTAAAAGCTGCAAAGAAAAAAGGTCAAGAAACATATAAAGGTAAACCTGTTAGAATTATTCCTGACATCTCAATGGAAACCATGAAAGCCATTTTTTAGATAAATACTATATACCAAAATTAAATCAAAACAAGGTAAACAATTTAAATAGACCTATAAATCACAAGGAAAAAGAAGCTGTCCTCAAAAACCTCCCAACCAAAAAAGCACAGGAGCAGATGGCTTTAATTCAGAATTCTACCAGAACTTCCAAGAAGAGCTGATACCTATACTCCTAATTGTGTTCCACATAATAGTTACAGAACAGTCATTGCCAAACTCTTTTTATGAAGCCACAGTTACCTTGATACCAAAACCACACAAAGACTCAACCAAGGAAGAGAATTACAGACTAATCTCACTCATAAACATCAATGCAAAAATTCTCAATAAAATACTGGCAAACCAAATCCAAGAACACATAAAAAAATCATCCATTATGATCAAATAGGCTTCATCGCAGAGATACAGGGCTTGTTCAACATATGAAAATCAATGCAATTCACCATATAAATAAACTTTAAAAAGTAATCATTTCATTGGATGCAGAAAAATCATTTGACAAAATTCAACATCCCTTCATGATAAAAGTCTTGGAGAGATTAGGGATACAAGGATCATATATAAATATAATAAAATCAACATACAGCAAGCCAATAGCTAATATCAAATTAAATGGAGAGAAACTTAAAGCGATTCCACAAAAATCAGGAACAAGACAAGGCTGTCCACTCTTTCCACATCTCTTCAATATAGTGCTTGAAGTTCTAGCAATAGCAATAAGACAACATAAGGAGATCAAGGGGATTCCAACTGGAAAGGATGAAATCAAAACTTTCATTTGCAGATGATATGATAGTGTACATAAGCTACCCCAAAAACTCCACCAAAGAACTCTTACAGCTGACAAATACCTTCAGTCTTGTGGCAGGATACAAGATGAACTCAAGAACATCAGTAGCCCTTCTATACACAAAGGATAAAGAAGAGAAGAGGGAAATCAGAGAAACACCTTTCACAATAGCCACAAATAGCACAAAGTATCTTGGGGTAACTCTAACCAAAAAAGTGAAAGATCTATTTGACAAGAACTTTAAAGCCGGGCGGTGGTGGCGCACGCCTTTAATCCCAGCACTCGGGAGGCAGAGGCAGGCGGATCTCTGTGAGTTCGAGACCAGCCTGGTCTACAAGAGCTAGTGCCAGGACAGGCTCCAAAACCACAGAGAAACCCTGTCTCGAAAAACCAAAAAAAAAAAAAAAAAAAAGAACTTTAAGTCTTTGAAGAAAGAAACTGAAGAGGATACGAGAAAATAGAAGAATCTTCCTTGCTCTTGGATTGAGAGGATCAACATAGTAAAAATGGCAATTCTACCAAAGGAAATCTATAGATTCAATGCAATTCCCATTAAATCTCAACAAAATTCTTCACAGACCTTGAGAAAACAATAATCAACTTTACATGAAAAAAAAAAAACCAGAATAGCAAAAACAATCTTATACAATAAAGGAACTTCCAGAGGCATTATCATCCCTGTCATCAAATTCTATCACAGAGTCACAGTAATGAAAACAGCTTGGAATTGACATAAAACAGCAACATTTAACAATGGAATCGAATTGAAGACCCAGATATTAATCCACAAACCTATGATCACCTGATTTTTGACAAAGAAGCTAAAATTATACAATGTAAAAAAGAAAGCATCTTCAGCAAATGGTGCTGGTATTACTGGATGTCAACCTGTAGAAAAATGAAAATAGGTATCAATATATATTGCCATGCACAAAACTCAAGTTCAAATAAATTAAAGACCTCAATATAAATCTGACCACACTGAACCTGATAGAGGAGAAAGTGGGAAGTAGCCTTCAATGCATGGGCACAGGAGACCACTTCCTAAATATAACCCCAATAGCACAGACAATAAATAAATAGCACAACAATAAATAAATGGGTCCTCTGAAACTGAGAAGCTTCTGTAAAGCAAAGGACACAGTCATTAAGACAAAAAAGCAACCTACTGAATGGGAGAAGATCTTCACCAATACCCATAATAGACAAATTTCTGATCTCCAAAATATATAAAGAACTTAAGAAACTAGACATTAAAACTCTAAATAACCCAATTAAAAAATGGGGTACTTAACTGAACAGAGAATTCTCAGAAGAAGAATTTCAAATAGCCAAAAGATACTTAAGGACATGTTCAACTTCCTTAGCTATCAGGAAAATGCAAATCAAAAAAAAAAAACTTTAAGTTACCAACTTATATATGTCAGAATGGCTAAAATAAAAAACTTTAATGATAGCCTATGCTGGAAAGGATGTGGAATAAGGGGAACAATCATCCATTGCTGGTGGGAATGCAAACTTGCGCAACTACTTTGGAAATCATTGTGGCAGTTTCTCAGAAAACTGGGAGTCAACCTACCTCAGGATCCAGCAATACCATTCTTTGGAAAACATAAAATGAAAAAAAGGAAGCAAATTCAACAAACAGTGCTGGGATCACTGGATATCAACATGTAGAAGAATGAAAATAGATCCATACCTATCACCTTGCACAAAACTGAAGTCCAAATGGATCAAAGGCCTCAACATAAAGCCAACCATACTAAATCCCCTAAAAGAGAAAGTGGGAAGTACACTTGAATGCATGTGCACAGGAGACCACTTCCAAAATCAAACCTTTGTAGCACAAACACTGAGAGAAACAATAAATAAATGAGACCTCATGAAATTGACAAGCTTCTCTAAAGCAAAGGACATGATCAACAAGGCAAAACAGCAACCTACAGAATGGAAAAAGATTGTCATGAACTCCACATCAGACAGAGGTCTGATCTCCAAAATATACAAAGAACTCAAGAAATTGGTCATCAAATGAACAAATAATCTGATAAAAATGGGGTATAGTCCTAAACAGAGAACTCTCAACAGAGGAATCTAATATGGCTAAAAGACATTTAAAGAAATGCTCAACATCCTTAGCCATCAAAGAAATGGAAATCAAAACAACTCTGAGATTCCATCTTACCCCTATAAGAATGACCAAGATCAAAATCACTGATGACAATTCATGCTGGAGAAGATGTGGGGTAAAGAGAACACTCTTGTATTGCTGGTGGGAGTGCAAGATGGTACAGTCCCTTTGGATATCAGTATGGTGATTTCTCAGAAAATTAGGAAACAACCTTCCTCCAGACCCAACAATCCCACATTTGGGTATATACCCAATGGATGCTCAAAATACCACAAAGAAATGTGCTCAACTATGTTCATAGCAGCATTGTTTGTCATAGGCAGACCTGGAAACAACCTAAATTCTCTTAAGCAAAAGAATGAATAAGGAAAATATGGTACATTTACGCAAAAAAAAGACACCTTGAAATTTGCAGGCAAATGGATGGCTCTAGAATACATCATATTGAGTGAGGTAACCCAGATGCAGAAAGACAATTATCATATATACTCACTTATAATTGGCTTTTAGGAGTAAAGAAAAACCAACCTATAATTCACAATTCCAGAGAACCTAGACAACAATGATAATCCTAAGAGAGACATATATAGATCTAATCTACATGGGAAGTAGAAAAAGACAAGACCTTCTGAATAAATTGGGTGAATGGGGTCATGGGAGAAGGATGACAGGGAGGGGAACAAAGAAAAATGTAGAGCTAAATAAATTCAATAAAAATCATCAAAAATAAAATTAACTAAACAATGAAGTTTAAAATTGAACTAAAGACAGTTCTGAGAGACGTTTAACATCCAGAGTAGTAAACTGGCCTCTTTGAGAAACAGATGTTTGAATAAAGACATGAATGATCTACAGGAGGGAGTTAAGAGAATATGTGGGAGATTTTATGGATCCAAGGCATGATGTGCCTGCTGTGGTCTCCAGCTGACAAGGAGCCCATTTCACAAGAGCCAGAGTAAGAATGTGGGGGAGAAGCCTCCCCTAGAAGTAGAAAAATACAACAGTGTAATGATTTGTAATTATATAAAAGTTACAAGGAAATTTTAAGCAGAATGGGAATACAATATGACTTCTATTTTAATAGGTTCATTTAGATACTATTTTAAGAGAAAGAAAGAAATCCCACAAATATATAAAAATAAAATCAGAAAAATTTATTCTGGAGAAATGATGGTTTACAATACTCATTGGCTGCCTGTTTTTATTTTTTTCTAATTCATACAGTATGTGCAGTGTTCATCCTCTGTTGTGTGGAATGGATTTCACAACACAATTAAACATGATTTTGACACAGGTAGAAAAAAAGTTAAACACACCCATGTGGTTTGACACTTCTTTGTCCAAGTCCCATTCTCTCCTGAAGTTATTGTCAGTATTCAGAAGTCCAGCATGACATAGACAACATCTTTACATTTTACTTTAGTATTAGAATAAATAGTGTGACACATAACACATATGTGCTATAAAAGATTGCACTAGGCCAGAGAACTCAAAGAAAGGCACAAAAGTTTACAGGATACTTTACTACCTATGGAATTCAAGCAAGAGTAGACAGCTCTGATCTAATCACTGATTTCTGAGGGGTTCTTAGCCACCAAACTTCAAGGATGTGATTTGATCTACTGAATAACAGCCAATAGATAAAGTGACTCTGTATCAAGACAGTTGCAGTGAACTTTTTAAGCTGCAAAATACATTGTTAAAGTAGAGCTAAGTGATAGAGATATATGTTTGAAAGTAGAAAACCATTTTATTATTTAGACTACTACATAATGTATGAAAATAGTCCATAGTCACAAATTATGAGAGCATAGTTTAGTTTAAATAAAATTATGTCTTTATTTTAATATCATACTTTGAAATCTTAAATGAGTATTGTTTAATTAGGTTATAATTTTCTGGGTTATTTAGTTTGAAACTAAACTATTTGTATCAAAAAATGTAGAGTTTTTTGGAATGTTTTGTTGAATCAAAATGTTTCTTGAAATAAATAAAAGTATTTTGTTCATGCACAAAGAACACAGTGTTAAAGGTTTATAAAATTTAAGTCTTGGGCTGGAGAGATGGCTCAGAGGTTAAGAGCACTGACTGCTCTTCCAGAGGTCCTAAGTTCAATTCCCAGCAATGACATGATGGCTCACAACCATCTGTAATGAGATCTGGCACCCTCTTCTGGTGTGTGAGAAGCAGAATGTTGTACACATAATAAATAAATAAATTTTAGAAAAATTTAAGTCTTTATAACAATGATATGAAAATCATGTTTTATAAAACTACATATATGCTGAAAGACAGATCTTTCATAACTATAACTATACTTACTGAGAATTAATATGTGTGAAATGTTGCTTAATCATACTGAATCTTTGGTAACAGACTATGCTTGGAAAAAGAAACACTACTATGGCTATTAAATCACACACTGACTCTTATACACAGATAGTTGGGGACTTCAATATCCCGCTTCTGTCAACAGACAAGTTTTTCATTCAAAAACTAAACAGGGAAATACTAGAGCTAGCTGAAGTTGTAAAACAAATGGATCTAAGAGATATTTAAGGGACATTTCATAAAAACACAAATGGATATACCTTCTTCAACACCACACAGAACTTTCCCCAAAATAATCACCTATTTGGACACAAGCACATCTCAACAGATACAAGAATATTTTTTTTTTTTTGTTTTTCGAGACAGGGTTTCTCTGTGGCTTTGGAGCCTGTCCTGGAACTAGCTCTGTAGACCAGGCTGGTCTCGAATTCACAGAGATCTGCCTGCCTCTGCCTCCCGAGTGCTGGGATTAAAGGCGTGCGCCACCATCGCCCGGCCAGATACAAGAATATTGAAGTTATATCCTGCATCCTATCTGATCACCATGAGTTTAAAACTGGCTTTCAAAAATAACAGAAAGTTTAAAAACTCATGGAAATTGACAACTCAATTGAACAAATACTCAATAAAAACTCATTCATGATAGAAATTAAGAAAGAAATTAAGGACTCTCTAGACTTAAATGAAAGCACTTCATATCCAAACATGAGACACAATGAAGTTGGCACTCAGAGAATGTTTATAGCACTAAGTACATAAAAAGGTATCAATATCATATTAGTAAATTATCAGTTCATCAAAAATATCTAGAACAAACATAAGAAATAATATACAAAATGAGTCAAGGACAAGAAATAATGAAACTCACAACTGAAATCAATAAAATAAAAAATAAACAACCTCAAAGAATCTGTAAAACAAAGAGCTGATTCTTTGAGAAATATCAGTAAAATTGCAAACCCTTATATAAACTCACATAAGAACAGAGAGGAAAGAGATAAATGTAAAAAAAGGAAAACCGAAACAAGAAGAGGTATAACAAAAACACAGAAGATATCCAGAGAAACATGAGGACATACTTTATAAACCTATACTCCACGAAACTAGAAAAATGGATAAAATTTGTCAATACTTTATACTTTCCAATATTAAATCAATATCAGACAAGGAATTTAAACAGACCTAAAATCCCTAATGAAGTAGAAGCTATAAATAAAATCTACCAACCAGTAAAGATCAGGACCAGAAAGTTTTACCACAGTATCCTCCTAGACTTTCAGAGAAAATTTAATACCAATACTCTTCAAATTAGTATACAAAATATAAATATAAGGAACATTGCATGATATTTTATGAGGTCACATTTACCCTGATACTCAAGCCACACAAAGATTCAAAAAAGAAAGAAATTATGAATGAATTTCCCTTATTAACATGGAGCAAAAACTCTTAATACTTTCAACCTGAATCAAAAGATCAGTAACCATGATCAAGCAAGTTTAATCACAGAGATGTTGAGATGGTTTAACATAACATAACTTAATAAATATAATCTATCTATAAAGAAACTTAAAGACCAAAACTACATGATTATCTCATTATATGAAGAAAAATCCTCTGACAAAATCCACATACCTTCATGGTAAAAGTTCTGCAGAGGCTGGGTATCCAATGGGCATACTTCAGTACCTCATCATAATAAAATCTGTTTGCATCAAGCTTATAGCCAACATCAACTTAAATGGGGGAGAAAATTAAAGCAATTATTGTCAAATAAGGAATATGATGAAATTATCCCTTTTCTCTGTATCTATCCAATATATTACTTGATTCTTAACTATCCAATAAGACAACTGAAGGGCAGTGGTGATGCACGCCTTTAATCCCAGCACTCCAGAGGAAGAGGCAGGTAGATATCTATGAGTTCAAGGCCGGCCTGGTCTACAAGAGCTAGTTCCAGGATAGGCTTCAAAGCTACAGAGAAACTCTGTCTTGAAAACAACAACAACAACAACAAAAACAGATAACTGAAGGGGATCATGAAATAGAAATTGTTAAAGCAGAAGTCAGTGTATCTTTATATATAAATGGTATAATAATATACAAAAGTGATCATAAAAATTTTACCAGTGAACTTCTCCACTTTCAGCAAAGTATCTGGATACAAAATTACCTAATAAAGTTTTGTATCCTTTCTATATACAAATAGTAAATGAACTTATAAAGAAATCCTGAAAACAAAATTTCTTACAATGGCCTCAATTAATGCAAAATATCTTGTGGGTGATCTAACCAAGCTAGTGAAAGAGTTGTATGATAAAAACCTTAAAAGTGTAAAACAGAAATTGAAGAAGACATCAGAAAATGGAAAGATTTCCCCATGCTAATGAGTTGGTAGAATTAACATAGTAAACATTACCATACTAATAAAGCAACCTACATATTTAATGCAATCCCCAACAAAATTCCAACACAGTTATTCAATGATTTTCAAAGTAGAATTCTTATCTTTATATAGAAACGAAAGAAACCCAAGGTATCTAAAACAATTCCAAGTAATAAAAAAGCAAAGGTGTCATGCCTGATTTCAAACTGCACTATAAAGCTATCAGCAAAAAAAAAGAGTGTGAAATTGACACAAAAGCAGACAATAAGATCAATTGTATTAAAATGAAGATGTACAAATATATCTACAAACTTTTAACATCTGATTTTTGATAAATTATCCAAAAATATACACTGGATAAAACACAGTATCTTCAAATAATGGTTCTAGTCAAAATTGATGATTGATGGTTAAAGAAGAGTTCAGATAGATTCAACTCATCTCCCTGAATAAAAGTCAATTCCAAATTGATCAAAGACCTCAGCATAAAATAGATACACTGTACCTAGGAGAAGAGAAAGTAGAGAATAGCCTTGAACTCATTGGCACATGAAAAGACTTTCTGAGCAGAACACCATTAGCACAGGTACTAAGATCAACAATAAATGGACATCACGAAACTGAAAAGTTTCTGCACATTAAAGGACTCTGTCATTCAAAGAAAGTGACAGCCTACAGAATGGGGAAAATTTTACAAACTGCGTATCTGATTGAGTACTAATATCCAAAATTTATAAAGAACACAAAATAGTCGCTATCAAGAAAACAACCCAATTAGAAATGGGTTACAGATCTAAACAAACTTCTCAACAAAGAAAATTCAAATGACTGACAAAAAGGCTGTATCATGCAAAACCCTCCTAAAAAGTCAGGGAGCACTACAAAGAGGTAGAAAGACTGTCAGAGCCAGACGGGATGAAGGACACTGAGAAAACAAGAAGCTCTCAGCCAACAATATCTGTGCATATGAACTCAATGAGACTGAGGCAGCACATACAGGGCCTTCAGTGGTCTGCACTAGATGGAATACTACACTAGAGGTAAAAGTGTAAGCAGACATATGTCCCATGTCAACCCCAAACCTATTTCTAATTTATAACCATTTACAAATAAAAATTTAGTTTTACACAAGGGAGTCTGAGTAGAAACCATACTCAGCAGTAGGTAGTTGGAGGTTTCTTTCTCATTGTGTGATATCAAGTCTTGTTTATTCATTCATTCATTTCTTTCTTTCTTTATTTTATTACGTTTAATTTGGTTTTACTTAGATATTTTCTTTCTACAATTCCTTTGAGCATAATGGCTTCCAGTTAAGTAATTTTTGGGGATTCCTGAATGTGCAAATAAATGAGTCTCTGCATATCTATCCATCACATGCCTTTTCTTGGGTTCTTTTCCTTTCCTTGTGTTTGTTTCTTTTGTCTTATTCCAATAAATGAGGTTTTGTTTTATCAAATTTTTTAACTTTATTGTTACTATATACAAGCATGTTTGTTTGACAGAAAAGCAGTGAATCAGGATGGGAAGTGAGATGAGAAGAATCTAGGAGTAGAGGGAGGGGAAACCATAATGAAGATATAGTTTATGAGAAAAGAGCTATTGTCAATGATGACAAAAGAAAAATATAATTTATTGTATTATAAAAATAATACTCTGGTTTAGTGTGCCACAGCATCTACTTATGATATATTTAAAATTTATATCACAATCATAAATTGAATATTTTAATAATTATTAAAAATATATGTCACATAAAATTTATTATAATCTTGGATTTAGAAGTGCACTTTTGTATACAACACACATATATTTGCCTGAAAATATAAAATAACTTCCAAATATTTGGCACTGTTTAGGAATGTATAACCTTGCTGGAGTACATCACTGGGAGCAGGCTTTGAGAATTTATGGCTGTGTACATTTCCCATTTGCTCTGTCTGATTTGTGTTCTCTACTGGAGATATGAGCTATTAGTTTCCTGCTCTAATTGACTGCTCTAATTATGCCCCAAATGCTGGACTCTCCTAAGAAAATATGAATCTACACAAAAGTTTATGTTCCCTTTTATCACGATATTTTACCATAGTAAAAGAAAAATAAATGATGCACACATTCTTAAGATATACATTATATACATTGAACTATTTAGTATGCTTGCAGTCTGTTTCTGATAGCTGTCAAGTTGTTTCTATTTTTAACATGAAGTTAATGTGACATCTAGAATTCTGGAAATGGAGGTTGGATTTAGAGACATATTAGAATGTAGACCAAATGAGTGTAGAAAGAGGAATAGATGGGACAGAAGGACTTGAGCAAGTAGTAGAGTGATGATGATGTAGAAGTAAGGGGAAAGGAGAAAATTAAAATGATGGGTAAATGAAGAAGCTTCTTGAGAGCTTTTCTCTTGCAATACAAGTTAAAATACATGTAAAAGAATGTAGATTGATGTATTTGATATGAATGAACAGGGCAGAGTACTTGTAGGTAACAATTTAAATAGGAATATGGAGAGGGGTTGGGAAAAGGAGAGTAGGAAAAGAATTAACCAGAACTAAGGATTTAGTAAGAAGACTTATTAAATCACACTAATATGTAAGATACTGTGTGTGTGTGGGGGGGGGTGTGTGTGTGCGCGCGCGCGCGCGCGCGCGTGCGAGCGTGCATGTGCTTTAAGGGAATTTAAAAAGAAAAAAAATACATATTAAATGAAAACTTCAGTGCCATGCACAGGTTACATCCTCAGAAACTGTTGCTCAGAAGAGCCTCAGAGACACTAGGAACAGCACTATTTTCATTGCTCTTGGTTGCCCACCATAACTAAATGCTAAGACCCTATTGCTGAACCCACCACATGCTCTTCAGTCTGCCTTTAAGACAGAGAAAACAATCTCTGTCAATTTTCTTGAAGCATCTATATATTATATTAGTTTTCTTGAACTTATGTACTCAAAACAAAGTTTCTGAATAATTAGCTGAACAAAAGCCAAACTTAAGAGTATGCTAATCTGGAGGATCATGAGAGAGGATAAAAAGGGAGGAGGAAGGAATGGAGGGGAGTGGAGAAAATATATAGCTCAATAAAACCAATATATAAGAGTATGTTAATTTATAGTTAGAAAACAATACCTGTAATAACAATGTATTATCACATACTGAAGATAATCCAAGTACATGAGAAATTTCTTACTTGATATTCTGATCCATTACCTTGAAAATCTGACACATTCTTATCTTAACAGGCAACCAAGAGTGGCGATCAGTTATCAGAGAGAAGAAATGGCTTTTACCACAGAAACAGATTCATTGCTTTTAGATGTGGTTATGTTCTACAGATACACATCGAATATACAAAACATACAAACAAAGTATTAGGGCAAGAAACCTACTAAGTTCCGTGTATAAAGTAACAGTCTTCATCTGTCTTTTAACAGCCTCGGCAGTAGAGAAGGCTTAGGTAGTTTGAACTGTCTTCCTTCTTGCTTTCACATGTCTCCGGTTCCCCCTTTGAGTCATAGTGATCTATTTGGTTTCTTGCCCTAATAAGCAGGAAATTCTATTTCTTAGTCTTCTTTGGGGGCTTGTTCTCAGAGGCACCATCTGTACTGAGACTGTTGATGCATCTGTAAGTGCTGGAGTTGGGGTCAGAGCCTGAGGAGGATGGGCAGAAAGAGATTCCATCCTGTCCTGTAGAGGAGGATGAGTGGGATAGACTTCTCACTGCCTGATGAAGATTCACTGGCCAACTGCCACTGATTTGGTACCATATGTTTTCCTATGTCTTTAAGGCTTTCTTTAGTGTCCTTGTTCTTTAATGACTCTGTGTAGGTATTTTCTTTGTCCTATGCTTTTCTAAATTCAATCACCTAATTTTAAGCACTGCTGACATCCTGCATATTGCTTATTTATTGAGTTTGTCTCCAGGGTGTGAACCAATGCATGGGTGTGACCACTTTGAGTTCAACAGAAATCAGTCTTAACCTAATCAGAAAACTCTCTCTGATTATTTGATTTCACAGTGCTTGAAGGTATTACACAGGCTCTCGAGGGAGAAAACACATCAGTAGTCTTATCCAGTAATGGACCTTGTGTGGTACAGTGCCAACCATCCAGGCATTATCTACCCATTGTTCCAATTATTTTTAAAAAGAGTGGTAAACAATTATTCTCTTAATTGAATTTGAGGCCTGTTTCAAAAGGACAGAACAATGAACTAACTTTCATACGTAAGGATGACATTGACTCATGTGGAGACCCCAATGATTAAGTAAAGGTGTTGTTAAAATGTTATCTAAATGTTTGTTTATTTCCATGCACTAGTGTTGCTCTCAACTTTGGTCTCAGAACCTTCTAGCTGCAGTGGGTAGTAGTTAATGCAGAGATTCATTGGTGCTTAAATGCTAGTTGTAAGTGACTCTGAATCCTCAGCCACAGACGGGACATCTATATCAACAACCAGGCACTGATAACTCAAAAAAAGTCATTAAACAGAGTGTTTATCAAAAAGAGTCAAGGGACAGGTGAAATGCTGTGCAATGTGGTCCTCTGAATATTACACAGATGTAGTACATCTTAAGTCACAACAGCTGCGGCCATGTACACAAGACCTATGTAACACCAAACCAGTTAAAAAAATTCTAGATTGGTTCATGTGACCTAACCCTAGCTGAGGAGTTATTGAAGGCTCACTGCTGCTATGGGAGGAACAGCCACTTTTCTTATAGAACTTGAACACTGTTAGAGTGACAAAGCCCCAAATAAAGATCCTACACATGTGTACATATGGGAAACACTAATTGAACCCATTGGGTTCCAGAAATAAATAATTAAATGCAAATTAAAAATAAATATTAACTTTATGTGTGCATGTGCATATATTTCGGTTTATACATGTATGTGTGGATGCCCATGGAGGCTAGAAGAAGGTACTGGATACTCTCAAGTTGGAGATGTGAGCTGTCTGACTTGGGTTTGAGGAACTGAATTCCCATCCTTTGAAAAATCAGCAAGTTCTCTTAACTACAGTGCTATGTTCAATCTTTCTAAATGATGATCATAATATTTATGTGTATAAAACCACACAAAAGCCAAATATCTCCTTTAGGCATAACTTTCACCATATAGCTAAGGTATGCTATCTAAAAGTTGAAACAGAGAAAGGTGTTTTATTTGGAGAAGGTATTTTTGCTAAGGAGACAGATAATGAGCACAGGGAAGACTAGGGAAGGATTGTCACTGGTGATTTTTCAGGAGGAATATTGATAGTGCCTTGCTAGCAGTTTGCCCATAGCTCACAGCAGAAAGCTGATGGAGTCTCTTAAGGTCGAGAGAGAAAGCAGTAAGCAAGCAGAGATAGAAGAAGGCTTTAGGCCAAGGTCACAGCATCTGCGTTTCCACACTCTTTGACTTTGGAACACAACAATGGCACCATGTCGCAACATCCTCACACAGTAATTCTCTTTTGCATCTTGCTCTTCTTAATTAACAGACGCAATTCAGACATATTAATAACATTCTCCAATTCTCTCCCAGTCAAGTATAAGTTTTAGATGGATTATTCATTAGCTGGGAATGTGAATATAAGCCCCATTCACCTTCCTTTTCCTATTCAGTATGTGAGGCTGTTACAAATACACTGCTATCCTTTAGAACAATGTTTTTATTTTTTCTCAAATCTTATAGAGGAATGTCTTTTTTAAGTTTAACTTTTATATTTTGGCCATTTTGATTTAACTGTTTAGAATCAAGGTAATCAAATTTAACATACAACAGAGACTCAACAGATGAGTAGATACAGAATAGGTGGTGTTTGTGCATAATATAATATTTTAATATTCATTTTACTTATACTTTGTGTTTTTCACATCACGAATCTCAATCCCATTCATTTCTTATCCCTGTGTATTCAGCCTCTTACCCTTGCAACCCCACTCAGAAAAGGTTTAAAACAAACAAAAAAAATTGGAAAAACACTCATTCGGGAGTGTGACATAGTGAGTCATGCAATGGACATTTTTGTCCGTATATCTTTACTTGTAAGTGTTCATTGCAAAGAGTCTCAAACCAGACCATCATAGAATATTTTATAGTCATGAAGAAGAGTGAAATCACAAAATCTTCACTGGGAATCCACATGCATAATTGGCAAGACTTTGATAGACAAATGTCTCATATAGAGAATAGTGGTGAGTTCATCTGTGCAACATTCATTTCATGTCCAGGGAACAAAATTCCACCTTAAGATGAAAGAATCAAAAGCAAAACAAAACAGAGAGGGAAGTAGAAGAAGTATTTAAGAAGTGGACCAGCAAGAGTGCACAGGAGAATGGAGAACTGGGGGAGAGTGTGAATATAATCAAAGTGTGTGATATGCGTTGTGAGAAGATCATAATGAAATAAATAATTCTGAAAATTGGCATATATTAACTAATATTTTGAGTGAGTATATCCCATGTTCCTCTTTTTGGGTCTGGCTTACCTCACTCAGGATAGTGTTTTCTATTTCCATCCATTTGCATGCAAAATTCAAGAAGTCCTTGTTTTTTACTGCTGAGTAGTACTCTAATATGTATATATTCCATACTTTCTTCATCCATTCTTCCATTGAAGGACATCTAGGTTGTTTTCAGGTTCTGGCTATTACAAACAATGCTGCTATGAACATAGTTGAGCATATATTTTTGTTGTATGATAGGGCATCTTTTGGATATATTCCCAAGAATGATATTGCTGGGTCCAGGGGTAGGTTGATCCCGAATTTCCTGAGAAACCGGAACACTGCTTTCCAAAGTGGTTGCACAAGTTTGCATTCCCACCAGCAATGGATGAGTGTACCCCTTACACCACAACCTCTCCAGCAAAGGCTATCATTGGTGTTTCTGATTTTAGCCAAAGAGGAACATGGGATGTACCTACTCATAATTGGTTTCTAGCCATAAACAAAGGACATTGAGCCTATAATTCATGATCCTAGAGAAGCTAAATAAGAAGGTGAACTCAAAGAAAAACATATAGGCATCCTCCTGAATATTAACCTTCATCAGGCAATGAAAGGAGTCAGAGACAGAGACCCACATTGGAGGACCGGACTGAAATCTCAAGGTCCAAATCAGAAGCAGAAGGAGAGAGGCCATGAACAAGGAACTCAGGACCTCGAGGGGTGCACCCACACAGTGAGACAATGGGGATGTTCTATCGGGAACTCACTAAGGCCAGCTGGCCTGGGTCTGAAAAAGCATGGGATAAAACCAGACTCGCTGGACATAGCAGACAAGGAGGACTACTGAGAACTCAAGAACAATGGCACTGGATTTTGATCCTACTGCACATACTGGCTTTGTGGGAGCCTAGGCACTTTGGATGCTCACCTTACTAGTCCTGGATGGAGGTGGGTGGTCCTTGGACCTCCCACAGGGCAAGGAACCCTGATTGCTCTTCGGGCTGACGAGGAAGGGGGACTTGATTGGGGGAGGGGGAGGTAAATGGGAGGCTGTGGCGGGGAGGAGGCAGAAATCTTTAATAGATAGATAGATAGATAGATAGATAGATAGATAGATAGATAGATAGATAGATAGATAGATAGATAGATAGATGAAAACAGCCAGGAAAAAAAAGATGCTTCAGCGGAATACGGTTTTAATAAAACTATATCATCCCCCCCAAAAAATAAACTAATATTTTTAAAGATTCATTTCATTTTCATTTGTGTGTGTATGTGTGTATGTTTGTGTGTGCATGTGTAGTGTTTTCAGGTATCCTAGTAAGCAAGAAGAGTATCTGGTTTCCCGTAGATAGTGTTACCTGACATGGATACTGGATAGGACACTCAGGGTTTTTGCAAAACAATATCTACTTTTAACCACCAAGCTATATCTCCAGTTCGTAGATAAAAAAATTATCATATTTATCAATCTTTTATTATTTTTAATTTTATTTTATATGTATGCATGTTTAGTGCTAGTGTATCTATGTCCTTTGTACATATCTACAGTCTGTGATAGCAAGAAGAGGGTGATAGATCCCCTGGAGCTGGAGTTACAGACTATAATTAGTACTATATTGGTGCTGGAAATTGACCATGATCACCAAATCTTAATGCTGTACCATCACTCTAGCTACACATAATACTTTTACAGAAGTTAAAGTTTTCTGGAGGACAGTAAAGAGAGCTGACTAAAAATAAATATATAGTCCTTGAGGGACTGGTGTGGTTAAAAACTAGAAAATTGGAAATGACAAAGAGAAATACAATTTTTTTTTCATGTGTGCTGACCATTTAGGCTTCATCATTTGAAGACTGCTCATTTCAAAAGCTTGTGGATTCATTGTGTTTTTGAGGTTTGAGTCTTTAGTTTTATTTTATTTCATTTTGAAATATTTTTAATATATATTCTGTATACTTATTGTCTGTCAGACATTGCTGGGAGGGTTTTCCTTCTGCAAGTCATTTTTGTTATGTGAAGATGTTTTCCCTTGTTCCCAGGATCTCAGGCAGATGAAAATCCAATGTTTCCTCTCATGTCTGTTAGTTAGCCTGAAAGTACTCCCATTAGAATTCTTTGAGGAAAGACTCACTTTACCTCATCTAAACAACTTTGTACAGTCCCCATTTTTCAGAAGAATATATTTTTTTTCACATGCAAGTCTGAATTGACATCAGATTTTTCTCATTATATTAAATATGAGTGTTCTCTGTTTCCTCATTTCAGAATTTCTGATTGGACTCATTGGTATTTGGAGATGACATTTGTCTGAATTTGAATGTACTATTATTTTTCTATAAGCATTAAAGATTTTTCCTTCCTTTTCTTTTTCTTTAACATTCAGTGGTTAAGCAAGGATTCTTTACTTGAATATTGCTGGAAGTTATTTTTCTGAATGACTCATGTACTTGGGGTCATGGTTTGCACATGAATCAGGAGCAAGTCTGAGAAGGGTAGGGGTTCTACCATGTGCCATGGAAGGGAGGGGTTATTTGTCACTCTGCCACATATATAAACAACATTTTCAATGTGAAACAAATTGTAAGATCATGGCACTCCTTTCATTCTTTTTAATACACAGATTTTCATTTTTTTTCTTACATCCAATAGTGTAGTTTTTAAACTCTGTCCTAATTTAATTAGAAAAAAAACTGACAAAAACCAGCATGACCTCATAATTTGCAGTGATATCTTCTGCTGGGCATGTGTCTCTCAGAAGAGACACCACCTAGAGTTCTGAATTAGTTATTTGTGCCACATGTGGAGAGTTTCTTTTGTATATAGAAATAATGCAGTTGAACTCTCTGAGCTAACTCTGTGACATGGTGCTCTTGTTACGCCGTTTTCTGACGGTAGAAAATTCTCTTTGTTGTTTGCAATGATGTCTTTGTTATAAAATCTTCTTTCTAGAGTTGCCTGAATGGAATATTTTTTTTTTCTTTTACTCTGTGTTTGAATCAAGCGTTCTTAAGAGCTCTGTAGGTTTGGGGGGGTAGTTTTATTTACTTTTAGTAGCTTTTACATTTGATGCCTTACAATAAAAAAGTGGGGCTTATATAATTCTGTTTCAGGAAAAAAAAAACAGCATGACAATTCCACTGGTGGTAAAAAGGAAGCTTCTGTACATTTGTGGGTGCCTAATAATTTCTAGAAAGTTTCTTGTTATGTCACATAGACAATAGGGAGCATATTGCAAGTTCTTACTTTATCATAACTCTGTGTCTGATATTGGACCACCAACAAACCCAAATGACTCATTTTCAGGGTAAGAAATGAGGGGTGGAAACCCTGGACCTAAAAGGGGAAGGAGCATTATTTTAAATGACATACAGAGAAACATGACTTATGGCTAGGTTTGGATATCAATTGCTAGAGAAAAATTTTGTTAATAACTTCTGTTACTTGAGCCAAGTAAGGGACAATACTCCTCTAGAGAACATAGGCTTAGTCTCAAATTAAAGGACTGGGTTATGTGATTGTGATATAACTGGAGTTTGGATCTTCAAAAATTCTTTCCTGTTTATCATGGTGGCCCACTTATATTTTTAGACCAAGTATGGGGAGGTTGTGAGCTGGTTAGTGAGACTTGGCTAGCAAGAGCAGCCACCGCAGCAGGTTCTGATTTTGATTAACGACCCTGCCTCAGTTAATAAGGTAGAAGAGCTAACAAACATAATTTCTGACATTAACTTATCATCTACACATATGGGTACACACACATCCAGGCACAAGTGTTTCAACACACATTCACACACTCTGTCTCACACGCATACACCATGCACATACACTATGCATACAACATACCCTCCAAAGGAAACTGAAAAAAAAGAAAATTTCAGGACTTAATGATTTTTGTTTTTATAAATTATAAGAAATTGTTCCTGTCATTTAAAAGATATATAATTTGTGAGGGAGATGTGCAATTTAAGTAATAACTTTATTGGGATATTTCTCCCAAATAATTTAGATGTTGTTTGTTTAAAAGGAGATTGTAAGGCACTAATTGAAAATGCAGATTCAAAATGATCAATAGTCATCCCAAAGACTTAGTTGGGAATGTTTGCTATTACTGTTATAAACTCAAGCACTTGCTCACGCACATGCATATTAACATGTGTACAAAACAGAATGACAAGGAAATTTTTGTTATTGTTGTAAATACAGAGAAAGAATAGGACAAGGACATCACACCAAGATGACATTTTCAAAGTTATCAATGAAGCAGATACAGTATAGTTTGTCTGTTTAAGCTGATTCAAAACACCTGATAATCCCCCTTCAAAACACTCAGAAATAAAAAAAGCATTAAGCACCACAAACAAATAAAAAAGAGAAGACAAATAACAAGTGCTCTGTTAAAAGAGTTTGTTTTAGTGAGGATCCGTATAATCAAATAAAACCTACATTTCCTGAACATTCTCAGATTATTGTTCTCTGTTTCCTCAATGGGCAAAGCTAAATATGACATTCATCGAATACTGAGTTCTACAACATTCCTAATCTTTCTTTAAATACTGGAATGATCATGACTAGAAGATTATTCTACATAAAGTAGCCTTGAAACTTCACAGAAAGATCTGGCTACTTATGACGTATGGCTTAAATTCAAAGTATAAATTTACTTTTTAAAACAAAGATTAACAACATACTTTTAAATTGTCATGTAGACAAATACTTTCTTAGGAAGAAAAGATATAAAACTGTCTAAGTTATATTGCTTTTGGTGTGATAAAATACCTTGACAAAGAGAAAAAGAGCAACGTCTTAGAGAAATAGTTAATTTTTAAAAATTAATTAATGAATTAATTTGGTTTTTGTTTCACTTTTGTATTGATTTTATTGAGCTAATCATTTTCTTCTGGTCCTCTACATTCCTCTCCCCTCCCCTTCAATCTACTCCCATGGTCCCCATGCTCCCAGTTTACTCAGGAGATCTTGTCTTTTTCTACTTCCTAAGTAGATTAAATCTATGTATGTCTCTCTTAGGGTTCTCATTGTTGTCTAAGTTCTCTGGTATTGTGATTTGTAGGCCAATTTTCTTTACTTTATGTTTAAAAGCCACTTATGAGTGAGTACATATGATAATTGTCTTTCTGGGTCTGGGTTACCTCACTCAATATAATGTTTTCTAGCTCCATCCATTTGACTGCAAATTAAAAGATGTCATTATTTTTTTCTGCTGCGTAGTACTCCATTGTGTTAATGTACCATATTTTTCTTATCCATTCTTTGGTTGAGAGACATTTAGGTTGTTTCCAGATTTTGGCTATGTCAAACAATCCTGCTTTGAACATAGTTGAGCACACGTCCTTTTGGTATGATTGAGCATCCTTTGGGTATTTTCCCAAAAGTGGTATTGCTGGGTCTGAAAGAAAGGTTTTTTCCTATTTTTTCTAAGAAATCTCCATACTGATATCCAAAGGGGCTCCACCAGCTTGCACTCCCAACAGCAATGCAGAAGTGTTCCCTTTACCCCACATCCCCTAGCATAAGTTGTAATCAGTGATTTTGATCTTGGCCATTCTTACAGGTGTAAAATGGAATCTCAGAGTTGTTTTGATTTGCATTTCTCTGATGGCTAAGGATGTTGAGCATTTTCTTAAGTTTCTTTCAGCCATTTTAGATTCCTCTGTTGAGAGTTCTCTGTTTAAGTTAGTACTTCAATTTTTATTGGATTATTTGTCCATTTAATGACCAATTTCTTGGGTTCTTTGTATAGTTTGGAGATCAGACCTATGTCTGATGTGGGGTTGGTGAAGATCTTTTTCCATTCTGTAGGCTCTCATTTTGTCTTGTTGATCATGTCCTTTGCTTTACAGAAGCTTCTCAGTTTCAGGAGGTCCCATTTGTTTATTGTTTCTCTAAGTGTCTGTGCTTATAGGGTTTTATTTAGGAAGTGGTCTCTTGTGCCAATGCATTCAAGTGTACTTCCTACTATCTATTCTAGGAGGTGCAGTGTGGTTGGCTTTATGTTGAGGTCTTTGATCCATTTGTACTTGTGCTTTCCACATGGTGATAGATGTGGATGTATTTTTATTCTTCTAAATGTTGATATACAGTTATGCCAGCACCAGTTGTTAAATATGCTTTTTATGTTATATTTTTTGCGTTGTTGTTAGAAATCAAGTGTGTGTAGGTATGTGGCTTAATATCCAGGTCTTTGATTTGGTTCCATTGGTCCTCCTGTCTGGTTTTATGCCAACACCATACTGTTTTCAGTATTGTAGTAGAGTTTGAAGTCAGGAATTGTGATGCCTCCAGAAGTTCTTTTATTGTACAGAATTGTTTTGGTTATCCTGAATACAAATTGGAAAAGAAGAAATCAAACTATCACTATTTGCTGATGATATGATAGTTTACATAAGCGACCCCAAAAATTCTACCAAGGAACTTCTACAACATGTAAACACTTTCCGTAATGTAACAGGATACAATATTAACTCAAAATATCAGTAGCCCTCCTTTACACTGATAATAAATAGGCTGAGAGAGAATTCAAAAAACATCACTGTTCATAATAGCCACAAATAGCATAAAATATCTCAGAGTAATTCTAACCAAACAATTGGAAGTCTTGTATGACAAGAACTTAAAATTTTTGAAGAAAGAAATTGAAGAAGATACCAGAAAGTGGGAAGATCTTCCATGCTCTTGGGTGGCTAGAATTAACATAGTAAAAATGTCAATCTTATCAAAAATAGTCTACAGATTCAATGCAATGCCCACAAAAATCCCAGCAAAATTCTTCACAGGCTTCAAAAGAACAACACTTAACTTCATATGGAAAAGTTTATTTTAGATCACAACCCCAGGTTACAATCCATTATTGGAGGAAGTTAGCATAGCAGGGACTTGAAACATCTTGTTATATCACATTCATAATAAAAAATGAATGCATTCATACTTATAGCTCAGTTGCCTAAGTAATAGCATCGCCTACAATAGACTGGTATGCTTTATATCAACTACCTTAAGCCAACTAATCTGAATCATGTGAACAAGCTAACATCATTGAGATTCTCTTCCTATGATATTCTAGATCATGTGAAGCTGACCGTTAAATGTAACTACCACCAAAAACACAGTGAGTGTATTTTAAGATGGAGTTACAGAACTCAGACATGCAGTTGATGAATACTAGAAAATTTATTCAAACAACTAAAAATTCTATAGCCAAAATTTAAAAAGCAAAATATTTAATTATATCCTTTGATACATGAAACAAAGCATGGTATCTGCTTTCATTCTAGTTTGAGCTAGTCAATTTGCAAGCTATGGCAATAGAAATGGAAACGAAATAAAAGGCACCATACTTGTTACTCAGAACACTGCCTCTAGACAACCTGACTTATTCGAATTATATAAGCACACAATCTTTTAGTTATCAAAATATTTTACTATCTTTACAAAACAAAAGCAATGGATTTTTGGGTATTCCAAATAAGGGTGTCTAGCATGTATATAAAAATATTCTAAATACAAATTCTCATTGTAATTGTATTCACCTTTTCAGTGAGTCAAAAATAAAAGAATGATTGTTACAACAACTAGAAATAATATGGAGGCTTATTTTTATGTTTTTTTTGAGTTCTAGTTCTTAAGCAGTTTAGGAACCTTATTTGTAATGTAGTTAAAATACTGAAAACTTCATAGGACTATATCAATAGTGAAGAGAACACAATACTATAATGTTTTGATATAATGGAATCTTTATTAACAATAAGTATAAACCAATTATGCATAATAACATGAATAAGTCTTTAAATCACTAGTGTTATTTAGAGTAACTCGAAGAAATACATATATTATATATTCCAATAAATATGTAATTATTGTGTAATTATTTATTTATTTATGCTTATGTCTTATTCAGGCATGTAAGTTGTAGTGCAAATTCTATTTGGTATTAATAATATAAACCTGGAGTCAGATACTACAGGTTGAAATATCAAAGAATTAAAGGAGATAGCCACTAGAGAGATTTTTTTTTACCTCTACCTAATCTTCAGTCTGACTAGAGTATCCAATCTCCACGAAACCTCAGACTGAATCCCCAGTCTGAATGTGGTGAGCTCTGCCCAGCCCTACCCCTTACTGTCTCAGCCTCCTTAATGCTTTAATTAAAGGTATGTAACTCCCAAGTACTGAGATTAACGGTGTGTGTCACCACTGCCGGGCTCTATTTCTCTCTGAGATTGGATCAATTTAGTGTAGCTCATGGTGCTAGTGAACTCACGGAACTCTGTCTACCTCTGCCTCTGGAGGGCTGGGATTAAAGATGAATAATACGACTGCCTGTTCTCTATGGATAACTAGGGGCTAGATCCACACTCCAATCTTTAGACAAACTTAATTTGTTAGATCACAAACAAAATATCACCATAGTAAAAGGTACATATTGAAAAGGAAGTTCGGAAGACAAGGCATGGACATTGGTTTTCACCATTTACCACGGCATCCCAGGTATCAAATTTAAGAAAACAGACATGAAAGAATGTGTTTTGCTTGTTTAGTGAGGTGAGGAACCTGTTATAAATTGATGTAAGAAAGTTGGGAAACATGGTAGAAATATTTGTTGTCTTGATTAAGGAAATACTTTATCAGTGTATAACTTCTCATAATTTTTAAATGATTTATAACATGTTTTATTTCTGAGTTCATGAGCTGCAATGCCATTACATTTTCTTAGTTGGAATTTTGTCTGTGAGCAGTTCATAGGAACATGAACTGGATGCCTATGACCTTTATTGGGTTGTTCTCTAAAATATTCTTAAAGTGAACCTCCATACAAGTTCATTATGGTAGGTATGCAAAGGAAAAGAAGTAAAGAATTTCAAAAGTTAAATAAAATGTCTATATTTTACACTTTTATTTTCATTTTCCTGGGTACTGAGAAGTCCTTGGTGCACATGTTCTGTGTCTTCTGGGTAATTGCACCCTTTTCCCAAAACTTCAAAACTGCTTGTCTTCCCACAATTATCTAGTCCTCTAAGTTTCCACTGGGATAGGACACCTGCTGCTAGTATAGCTAAGTAGTTTCCCTCTCATTTGACTCCTTAGAACTAAGATTTCATTTGGTGAATGAATAAATGACACCCTAATTAGTGTATATGAGAAAGAGAAAAGAATTTGGGGTCATTTTCCAAACATGCTTGGAAATCATCAGAGTTCTCTCATTTGACTTAAGAACTTTGTTTTGTTAGTCGTTATGAAATGTAAGATTAAGTTGTTCCACTCTTTGTTATATAACATTTTAGGAGATATGAGATCAAGAGCATTCATTTTATGAACTCTGTTAAATGAGAAGCCTTATTTACAGAGATAGAAGGCAACAGGGGAGGTTTTTTGTTGTTGTTGTTGTTTTTATTTTATAGTAACTGTCCTAATCATGAGATCCAGAAACAAACTGGGTTTCAGTCCAAAAATATCTCATTTGAAAGTAATTGAGTGATCAATTTCCTAAATCATGTAAATTATCTGGCTTTGAAAAGAAGTTCATGTGATATATACATTAATATTGTATTCTAAAATCTTAAAGCTTTGCTGTTCCATTATGTTATCGTCCTAAACAGAGGCAACATTACCTCTCTATGTGGTTTTGAACACTCCTCAATGTTAATGAATACATACATTATAAATGTAAAAGAACCAGTGATAGATTTTCAAGTGACAGGCATCATTGGGAATAATGTTCTGCTCAATGACACAGTGCAGGCTCAGCTGTGATTGATATACCAATGCCTCCAGCAATGTTTATGATCTGAATAAGCAAGCATCATAAAGAATCTCAAACATATTTCTGGATTATATGAGTGTTCATGTCATTTTTTTTATTGGTTTGGTCAGAATGTCTCCTTTTAATTTCCAGAGACATGCAACATATAAGCTCACCAGGCTGTTGTAAGCCTGTGAACAATGAACTCATAAAAGTAAACTTAATCATTGTGATTTGAAAGATCGTAAACTTTCAAAGATACAAATTGAGTCCTAACTATGTCATATTCACCTCTGTATGCTGTGAATACATGTTATTGCCATTGGCTCTTAGATAAATCTGCTTCTGTCAGTGACTTAGTAAAGCAAAGCCAGGTGGGAAATCTGAACAGAGATAGAGAGCGAGAGTAGAAAGAGTCAAGAAGATGCCATGTGGCTGCTGAAGAAGAAATCTTACCAGAATCTTACTAGTAGGCCACAACCTCATGGTGATACACATAATAATATAAATTGGTCAATTTAAGATCTAAGAGTTAATTAATTAGAAACCTGAGCTAATAGGAATCAATGATTTTAATGGATAATTCCTCTTCTTAAGTCATATCCTTATGAATTACATTAGTAACTGCCTTATGAAATGCATGTAAGTTGACGTTTTATAATTGGAGTGTAAACTATAAGCCATGGAAAACTACCATTGATTCAAAAAGATTCCAGAGTTTTTCTGTACCTTGTGAGAAACCTTCAGTAATGATAGTCTGCATTAAAAAGAAATTCATAAGGAAAATAAAGAAAGCACAAGGAAAAGTCAGTTCAGATCAGCCAGATCATGTATCTAATATCTCTACGACTCCATAAGAGCTTCCTCATTCTGTTGTTATGCTTTCTCCTAGATGATCATGGCAACTGTGTCTAGCTGACTTGACATGATAAGAAATGAAAAGATATCCTGAAATTAAGAATCAGAAACTAATTTGACTAAGTACTTCAAAAAAGGATCATTCTTAACACCACTTTAATTGGAAATATTGAAGATCAAAAACAGGTAAACACTTTTCTCTCAATGTTTTTCTAAGGCAATTGATACTCCAATAGGGCAGGGACAATACTTGATGTTTACTTGACAAAAATGATAGCTGTTCTTATTTTTTGTTGATGGCATGATTATGTACAAACACAGTCTTTAATAAATTCAAATAACTCCAATGAGAATTTCTAAGTGAATTTAGTAAACTGGCAAGATACAAAATTTATACAAAATCAATTTATAACAGCAAAGAATGAGTATATTTTAAAATATTTATATTATTATTAGAATAAAGATTACTAAATGATTTAGGATACATTTAAAATAATACACACTTAAACTTTTCTCTGTGTACACAAAGAGAAAATTACTAACTAAACTTGAAAAAAGCCTAAAATGATTAATCAGGTAGATTATGGTTATGGGTAAGAAGAATAGGCACTTTGAAGATGTTAACTATTTTCAAAGTTACATATAATTTTAATGTGGTAAAACCTCAATTTTCCAAGAAATTGTACGTAGATATTAACAGTTTTATTAAAAAATGGCCTGAGAATGGAAAAACTAAAATAACCGTATGACAAAGATGAAAGAAGGTATTTCTTGGGATAAAACAATAAACATAAGATGATATTAGAATAAGGTTAGGTATTTGTCAAGTAAAATTTTGCAAAGAATACAAAAATATTTATGCACAAATTGTCTTAACATGAAATTAAGGGAATTGGGTTCTTTAGGATATTAAATTTAAGAAACTAAGTATTGGTATAGGAATATATGATACAAAAAATTAGTCTAATTCAGACATACATTTAACTGAAGAAAGATCATAGTTATAAACAATTGCTAAGAGAACATAAAATCTCAGTGAATTTAAGTAAGGTGAGCTGTTAATCTAGTAAAAAAGGACTAGGAACCATGAAAAGTTTATAATAAACTTTATTAAAGTTAAAATAAATATGATATAAAGTTAATATAAAAATATTTCAGTGTAATATTAATCATAATTCATATATAACCACAAGGAAGCTGGAACCAAAATATTTAAGACCCTCTGCAAATTGAAAGTATAGAAAACCAATAGAGTTAATGAAAAATTGATTTGTTTCTTCTGTTAATGTATTTTCTTACAACAACACATATATCTGAATTTGGAAAACAATTAATTATAAAACGGCTAGACATAAAAGATATCTAAAATCTATCTTGAATGACAGGAGTTTTTAGCAAACCTCATTTGAAACATTTGTGGATAATAGTGTTAACAGCTGGTTGTATAACACAGTGATCCCTAGTTTCCCTGTATAATAGAATGGATTGGTTCTAGTTCCTTCTTCCTATTAATCTCATCAGATAAATGGATAAGGTATAGGAGGAAAAAATAGGAAAGTAAGACTTAAATTGTTTTTTTCATTTCAAAGTAATTCAGTTTATGACAACCCCATTCAAAGTTCTAGTCAACTTGGATAAAGGGGTTAATAAAGGCCTCTCTATCCTGCCTAAGCCAAAATTGCCTTCTAAATGATTGTGTGACCCAGGAAAGCATGACAATGACCA
>JABTXL010001671.1:7173082-7185263 GCA_025134845.1 Neodon shergylaensis
CAGAATAAGCATGCAGGGCACAATAACCTATTCCTTTCTTTTTAGTGACAACCAAACAGAAGTTTAAAAACTTAACAATATTTCAGAGGATGAGAAGACCAAGGGGATATTACTGCATACATGAAGAACAAGCTGAAATCACATTGTTAAACATAGTAGATGATAATATTTGAGGAGAGTCATCCCTTACCAAGAGCTTGGCCAGCAATATGATCCACATCTATATTTGAACAGAGAAACTAAATAGAATAGGAACTAGCTTCAAGTTATTCAAACCTCTCTTGAAATGTTTCCAAAATTGCTTCAATTATAGTGATACTTTCATATAATAAATGAAAATCTTTTGTTTAGTCAATTGATTTTAAATAAAAATTTAAATTTATAGATGTTTGATATGTATTCTTTGCATGTATTTTAGGGTACACTACAATAATTTCTAGATATGTGTTATACATAGTGATCAAATCAGAATATTAGTATATTCAACTCCTGTACATTGATCATTTGTACGTGTTTGGAAGTTTAGCAGTCTTTTCTAGTTATTTTAAAGTATATTTTAGATCCTTACAGAACATAGTCATTTTAATATACTACAGAGCAGCAGGATTAATTGTTCCATATAAATTTATCTTGTTTTCCATTATTGGACATCTTGTCAACCTTATCTCCTGCTCTCCTCAGTATTAATTTAGCATATCATTCTTTTATAAGATTGTCTTCAGTTTCTGCAAATGAGTGGTGGAGTTGGGGCTCATTAGACAGTTGCAGGTTTTAAAGAACTGTCAGTGCCATTTACCACAATGATCACAATAATATAAATTCCAACAAAAGTATGTAAGAATTCCCTTTTTCTACATCCACACTCCTGCTAGTTAATGTCATTAATTTGGTGGATAGGTGAGGAAGAACAGCTCCTAAGTATCACACTAAGCAGACTGCAGAGTTCCCCATGAATTTTAAAGCAGAACTCAGAACAAACCAGTCCTAACAGCTTTGAGACTAAATTTAATATCATCATTATCCGCTTGTAAAACTAGATTACAAATTTTTCTTAAAGATATATTAACACAGACTTAAGTATCAAGAAATGAAGAGGGACGCTAAAAAGAAATTCCACACTAGCTCAGAATTGAGTATAATAAAAGGTTATTTATTTAGGGGTAGACTCACAGATCACAGTCCTCTATTTGAACTGGGAGCAGCAACTGAATCCTTCAGCTAGAAAAGAGGCCAGATGTGTGCTTTACATCAGCATATATAGTATAAGAGGCCACATCCAAATGGGCAGGTAATTTAAAGGCTATGGGCTGTAGGAATTCCTACACCAAAGGAGGGGAAAAATAGGGCTTTTACTACTTTGGCTAAATTTCTTACAAGTTTTCTGCTTATTTTCATTTACTCTCATTGGTTCTACATCTTTATTTTTATATTTGTATTTTTTATATATTTATTTATTAAAGATTTCTGCCTCCTCCCCACCACCGCTTCCCATTTCCCTCCCCCTTGGGTTTTGTGATAGCTACTGTTATTGTCAACTTTATTACATCTAGAATTAATTAAAACCCAAGAAGCTAATTACACATGTAAGATTTTCTTAATTAAATCTTCTTCTTCTTTTTTTTTTTTTTGCTAGAAAGACCCCCTTTTAACCATATCTGTTTGTTGATGTAGGAATGCCAGAGTTTAATCTGGTCCACCCTTTCTTCTAGTAGCCTGTATAATGAAATAAAAATGATTTGCTCTTTTCTTTTCTTGCTAACCCTTTCACTTCCTGGCAAGTTAATTTCTTCACTGATAATAGAGGCTACTTTATGATTCCTAAGACATACGGCCCCGAGAATTGTATTTTTGAGATTCTGTTGGTAAAAAACTCTTCTTGAACTAGCTGCCCAACAGCATAGAAGTCACTCTAATAACCCCTCCAATATATGTATGTATGTATGTATGCATGCATGCATGTATGTATGTATATGTGTGTATATATGTGTCTATGTGTATGCATGATTATATACATGTATATGTATATAGAAATATATATGCATGCATATATTCATTTTATTCTTTCTGTTCCTCTAGAAAAACCTAATTATAATAAATTAATATATAAATCCATCAAATCCTAGATATTTTTTATATAAAAGCTTATTTATAGCTCATTACTCTGTATTGTCCTTTTCAGATTTTTTTCTTCCAAATCAGTTTTGGTAGCATGTATGAGAATGGCAAAGATATCAGAATGAAGAAGTTGATAGTAAAAATGAGTATTTGCTATTTAACATTACAAATACGTATATTTCATTTTAAAATATTTATCATTTATCATAATGATTTTAGTTTAGAAAGGTAGTATTTATTTAACTTAAATATTTTAGCATGTTAAAGATTGTGACTAGAATGCTCAGTGATCAGAAATTGAAGACAAAAGGCTACAGCTTTCCAGTGTACATTAAAGGGCTGTCTCCAAAATGAGGGTTGAGATTTCTTAGGAAATAGTCATTATTGTTCCTATCAAAATTGTAGAAGACTTTACACAGCTTAGAAAAAAAACAGTTAATAAGTAAACATGTAAAAATAGATGAGGCTGTATGTAAATTAAGATAAAATGAAAGGAAGAATATAGGCATTAGAAAAAATAGTCATTTCTATGCAAGAAGGGGGATACAATCTTTTTTATTTGTCAAATTTTTATTTGTTTTACATACCAACCACAGTTTTACCTTCCTCCTGTCCTCTCGTTCTTTCCCCCTGGGGGAAAATAAAAAGCATTTTGAGAAGACAAAGGCTATTCAGGCTTCAGTTATCAGGACAGTATTTTTTTTTTGTTTTTATTTTTAGCTTTGCTATTGTTGCTTATTTACATTCTACAGGCTTAGCTAATCTTTTAAAACATCGACTCCAGCTCAAGAAAGCTCTCTTGGTTGTATCATCACTTTCCCCACTACATTTATAGATTCTGTCCTTTACAGATGCTGTGTTCTTATTAATTATACATGGATTCAGAAGGCATAGCTGAGGTAAATTGCTATTAATTTATTCCTGTTGAACCTCTCCAAGTTCTTGGCAGCAAAGATGGGCAGACTGTGAGAAGGAACTCATTCACTCAGAAGGTTTGCAAGAGATCAATTTGATATTTATCTAGGAAATTTCCTGAAAGAAAATACTCTCCTACAATTAAATGTAGCAATGTTTTAACATTTACTGATGGTGTATTTTGCTCAGAATGTAGGTAGTCCATGAATCTCAAACAAATAAACAACTTGGTTCAGTGTCGTGAATACAGAATGAAGGTGGTCTTTAACGCCTTGAAATTAAAGGGTAATACCACACAGTCATGGTGACTAAGTGAATTCATATGTAACTTCTGCAAGTATGACAAATGGTGGTCTTCAGGGAAGAGGTTCTTCACTATTGAATGATGCTATCTACACAGAAAGGAAAAGAGTGCCCTGGGGAGAGGAGAGCTTGGCAAAGTTACTGAAGAGGAAGTAAGGAACTCTGTTTCCAAAAGGGTGGAAGAGGTTAAGAAGACTAAACATAAATGCATGCAGTAGATATTCAAGAAACTGGACTAAATATCTGTGAGAAATTTTATATCACTTTATACACACACATCCATATATATATATATATATATATATATATATATATATATAATTATATATGAGTCTATCTATAGAACTAAACAGAACAATTATTCCAAAGAGTATATAGAATGTCAGCATCATGAACGCTTGTCAAAGTCACAAACATTAGCCATGGATGGCTTGCTTTGAATGGTACTTTCTAAGTCCTGTTGGGCAGAACTGTTCCTGTATAGAAATGGTTTTCAGAGCAGCCTTCGGAGATCCCGTGGATCTGTGTCTTGCTTCAACAGTGTTTGGACGGAACAGACCCGGGGCCTCCCTTTGTTAGCTTCCACCGCTCCTCATCTGCAGCCGCAGCCTCCGGGACCATCACCTCGCCGCCTTCAGCTCCCAGGACCAGCCAGCACCGTCTCTTTGCGGGTAGCTCCAGACTGCGTCTCAGCCATGACCTCCCAGATTCTTCAGAATTATTCCACCGAAGTGGAGGCTGCCGTGAACCGCCTGGTCAACCTGCACCTGCGGGCCTCCTACACCTACCTCTCGCTGGGCTACTATTTTGACCGGGATGACGTGGCTCTGGAGGGTGTAGGCCACTTTTTCCGCGAATTGGCCGAGGAGAAGCGCGAGGGCGCCGAACGTCTCCTCAAGTTGCAGAACGATCGCGGAGGGAGGCCGTGCACTCTTTCAGGATGTGCAGAAGCCATCTCAAGATGAGTGGGGTAAAACCCAGGAGGCCATGGAAGCTGCCCTGGCCTTGGAGAAGAACTTGAACCAGGCCCTCTTGGATCTTCATTCCCTGGGCTCTGCCCGCACAGATCCTCATCTCTGTGACTTCCTTGAAAACCACTTCCTGGATAAGGAGGTGAAGGTCATCAAGAAGATGGGCAACCACCTGACCAACCTCCGCAGGTTGGCTACTGGGCCCCAGGCATCTCTGGGCGAGTACCTCTTTGAGCGGCTCACTCTCAAGCATGACTAGGAGGCCTCTCCTTCCGAGGGGCTCCCACCTCTGCTCCGCACCAGCCCACCTCAGGACCTTCACCCTAACCTCTCAAGAAGCCACTAGGCAGCTTTGTAACGCCCTGGAGCCCCTCTCAAGTCTTGGACCAAGTAAAAATAAAGCCTTTTGAAGCAGAAAAAAAAAAAAGAAATGGTTTTCAAACTCCTGTTTCTGACCTTCTTATGTAATGCAATATCTTTTCTCTTAACTTCTGGAAGTTCGGAAGAAATTCATTTAAAAGGTATTTTGTTGTTCATGTTGTTTTCTTATATTGTGCCCTCTCTAATCTAAGCTTACCTGGGCATCACCATGATCATGCTGCCTAAGTGTCCTAAGTGCAAGAACCACAGGCATAAGACACAATCCTAATTTTTGAAGAAATTTTAAAGCAAGAGTACAGCAAATCCAAAGATAATTTACTATCGAAAATTCCTATATTCTCAAGTGACTCCTTGTCACTGAAGCACTTTCTACAATCTCTACTTGACTTACTTTTCTTCTTCTGTTGCTGCATTTTACTATGCCCTCCCACTGAAGAAGCAAAGAATGGACACGCCACGTTGGGTGTCTGAAATCTATGTGAAAAGTAGGATGAAAGCTAGAGGTATGTATCTACCTTCTCTTCCCTGACAAGGCCCCCGCAAAAAGACAAAAAGCAAAAGACGTTTCTCTAGAATGTTTTAATCTGATAACTGAAGTGTAATGGAGATTTAGAAGAGAAGACATAGTATGTAAAGCTACATGACTACTGTATAGAGAAGAAACAAAATACTGGGAATCTATTAGTCCTTGCTCTTAGAATCAATACTGAACCATAATACAATTCATCATTAAGAACAAAAAAAGCAGAGGGCCCCAACATACCTCACCCACTGTACAGATCCCTCAAGTATTCACATCCAGAGATGCTGTAGCCCTTACATGTTCTCCCCATAGCTCAAGTTGTCTGTTAGTATGCTGGTAAATTTCCAAAAGAAAAGTGTTACTTGTGTTGTATATATTACTTACTCTAACTGAGCATCTAAGATTTAGCCAGCCAGTTGCTTTTAGTAGAACTGATTACCCAACCCTGATGAATCTTTACAACCTCCCCGTTTTGCCCAGGGAAATGCCCTGGCAACTCTCTTAGGTGGTATGACCTATGGAAGGCTTAAGAAGTAGATAGCATATGAGCCACTGTGATGTAACTGGGTAACTAAAATATGCAATATAATCTGTAGGGTTCCTGAAGTATAATTGTGTAGAACTAAGTAAATAATAAGGTTAAATAAATATGTCTGAATATCTCCATAATTATTAACAGAGACTTCTTCCTGGCTTAAACCAGTATGTATAGAATTTAAAGTCAAGGGACAACATATTTTCTAAAAGCAGTTTTATGTTTTCTGAGTTATGCATGCACATATATTTCAACCTTTATGTATATGTGTTCATATATACATGTACAGGCTCTTTTACACAGACACAAGTGTGTATGTATGTTGTGTGTATGCTTCTCTACTCAGAGTTACTGAATAAAAGTATGACGTCTACTGAGGGCATTCCCCATTTACCATGTCTGCCCATCTCTATGAATGAGGTTTAACTCTGAATTTCACAGGTTATATCTGCAGGATTTGTTCTGAGATCTTTAATATACCCATTTTTGGTTTTTACCCCTAATATACTTGATAAATGCTTTTGAGAAGAAGTCAGTATTATGGACATTCATCACAATGTTACTCATATTCAGAAATTAGTATTTCATTTTTTGACTAATTAACTTGAAATTTAAGATCATACTACAGGTTCAAACCCTACTGGAACATTACCAGTTTGTATGTATCCTCTAATTTTAAAGGACAGATTACAATTTATTTTATTGTTTTAGGAATAAGGGATAAATTAGTCTTATGTCAAGGTCTCCAAAGCAAAACCTATAAAAGATTATTTTAATTTGTTTACAAGTGTTCACCTGACAATTTGTCTGAATTATAATGAAAGTTAATTTAAAAAATTAACACTTAGCAAGTTCCTTGAATTAAAAATGGAAAATCTTGTTACAGCGTGTTGGCATACTGAGAAAGATGAAATCATAACCATAATGTAAAGAGGGCAGTGACTTGAAATAGGTTATGCTTGCATGACTACGAAAAATTAAATTCTTTCACGGTTACTGTAGAGCTTGGCAAGTGCTGATAATATTCTCCATGATTAAATTTTCTCTGATATGCAATAAATCCATGAAAAGAAGGGATGTAAGGAAGAACTCAGTTCCTAATTTACATTGTACATTTCCTTTAATCTGCTACTCTTCAAGCTCTTCTTCGATTATACTCCATTCAAAGAAAGTCTCTAAGAAGCCACCAAGGATTAGAAAATGTGTTTGTGTTGAACACAATTAATGCTCATCATGCAGTTTACAGGCATCATTTACCAGTAGACAATTCTTGACTTGCTTTGCTTCAGTTTATAAGTGAGAAAATCAGAACTGTATTGCAACTGATACTTTAAAACAACTGGATGATAGTGGAGCTTACATTTTAATGAGATTTCTGTTAGATCAGAAAGTATTTGAACTCAGGACCCTTTCCTTTCCAAATTGCATAGTTTTAATGATTATTCAACTTTTAATTAAAGGTTTAAGCAACTTATTCTCAATAAAAATTGTAACTATTAAGATTAACCATAACTTGTAATAGCTTTTAAATTAACAAGGTCTTTCATTTAACAAATCTTTATGCAGTAGAGCAAGAAATAATTACATTTTATTTCTCTTAAATGTGTTAGTAATTAACATTTCTAATTTTGTATTTGAAATAAATGCTCTGGTTTAAAATATAAAAGAAAATTAATGAAGACTGTATTTTGTAATTTAAACTGAAGTCAGAAGATATGCCGATTCATTTGTTAGTATTTAATTTTCGCCTAAGTATTTTGACCCTGCTTCATTGTGAGTTTCTAAAATTGACTGGAAACTTGAAAATAGCACCCATGGAATACATTAAATATCTGGTGTGTAAAACATAAAGCAAACTAAAGGTCAAAATTACAAATAATGGTCACAAGTAAGTATATTTGAACAAGTTCAAAACACCAATGACCTGTACTTTGTATCCTTTTTAGCAGAAGTAATATTGATTAATGCACATACACCCAGTTAAGTAGTAAAACTACCACATGTGAAGACTAGCTCCACATGCTTTTATTAGCAAGAGTGAAGTTTCACCAGGTGTGATCTTAGAGTTTCACAATGTTGCTGAAAGTAAATTATTGTTCAGAACACTGCATCAAAACAATTTTGTATGTAGCGATATTGTTTGAGAAGTTATTTATGTTAAATGAATAAAAATATCCCCCTAACTATCAAAAAAGGAACACAATTGAATTTGAAGGTTTCAGTTACCCCTTACAAAGCCAACTCAGTGTCTCTCTCAATGAAAAAAGCAAATTAAAATGTGTAAGATCCTAAATTTAATATGTAACTAAATTACTAATTAACTGCTTCAGATGTCAATGAAATTTGCATAATTTATGATTTAAATATTCAAATCATTGATAATAATTTTCTAGACAATTTGTTCATTGTCAAACTAGAATACATTTAAATCAATAAATAATGTTCTTACACCATGTTTAACAATTCAAAGTTGTTCTTTATTTTCATTTCTAAATCTGGCAAAATTATTTCATTTTTACAGATTAAGCACCAGTCAGAAAATATTAATCACAATACTTTTCATAACTTTGGAGAAAAAAATCTTAAATAGAAATTAGAATCAGAGTGGAAATGTCATTCTTGTCAACATTTGGCTCATAGGCCTGCACTATCTCTTCCCCAAATTTCTGTATTTATTGGCAATGGAAAAAGAAAGTTTAAATTTAAAGGCATAAAGTACATACCATGCATAGTCCACCATAAAGGAAGGTCCTAATGTATTGGTTTTAATGGTCTAAAATTTACGTAACTATATTTTTTTCTTTTTCTAAATGATTTTTTTTTATTATCTTTAATTATCTGTAATGTGTCTTACGTGTGTAGAGAATGTGCATTTATGCAGCTACCACCAGAAGCCAGAGACAGTGAATTCCTCTGGAGCTAGGTATTACAGGCAATTTTGAGCCACGAAGTATAGGTGCTGATAATAGACCTCATTTGAGTCCCTGCAAGAGCAACCTCCTTGTAGGTGCTCATCCATCTTAAACCCTGGAAGTAATTCTCTTAATGTTTCATTCCAACAAGTCCATCATATGCCACCAATCTGTTCAGACAATTAATTAAAGCTAAATGATAATAGAATTATATTACATTTGCCACAAAAGAAGTTAGAAAAGTCTACTTTTAATGTGAAAAAAAACTTTAAGTATCAGAAATTCACTGATTTTAAACCTTTTTTTTAAACCTTTTTTTTTAGCATAATGGAAATTAAATATTAGATTTTAGGTGAAATCTTTTGTACATAACTGTTGTAAGAAGAGTGGCAGGCTGCATCCTGCCACCTGACTGGCTTACACCCTGGCTGGTGGGCTGCTTGTTGTCCCGGCAACCCGGCTAGCTTATGCCCAAAATAATCACACGGAGATCTTTATTAAATTGCTGCCTGGCCCATTAGCTCTAGCCTCTTATTGGCTAATTCTCACATCTTGATTCAACCCATTTCTAATAATCTGTATGTCACCACGAGGCCATGGCTTACCGGGAAAGATTCAGCATGTCTGACCTGGCAGCTCCATACCAGGCAGTTCTCTGCCTGCCTTCTTCCTCCCAGAATTCTGTTCTGTCTACTCCACCACATAAGGGCTGCCCTATCTAAAGGCCAAGGCAGCTTCTTTATTCAACCAGTAAAATCAACACAAATGCAGAAGGACCTCCTATACCACATAACAGCAAAACATTCATTTAAGATGAATACTATACTAAAACTCAAAGTGTGTTCAAAACTCCCTTTGAGCTCATGTGAATGAAAGTACAGCTGTGAGACTCTCTTCAAGTTATCAATGAGGCCACTAGGTTTCTTTTTTTTTATCTCTCTAATATTAGATCCCCCTTCAATGCACACATCGTTTGTATGAAATTTGCATGAACCTGTGTTAAAAGTGACATCTATTATGAATATCAACCCTTTCTGTGGGATTCTTTAATATACAATGAATGGCAAGCCTTCAGATGACAATGTCTTTGATCTCAATGTTTTATTTCTTACCATAATGCCAAGATCCCCTTTATGGTGTCTCCTGTCTTTTGAAAACGAGTGTTACCAGTTTTGTTAAATTCTTGACATCACACTTATAACAGTAAATTCCAAGGTCAGTAGAAATGCATCTCTCTTCTCTGAGTACTAGTATTCTGCTTTGCATGTACTGTGGTTGACAGCAGTGACCTGTCTTCTCTTCTATCCAATGATGCTCTCCATTTTTCATGTATGCTGGGAACTTCGTTTCCATGCCAATCTTCACCATCAATAGACTTTTAGGTATCATTTGTCCTTGCATCTATAAGTACTTCAAAGATGGTTTAGTTTTGAGTTCTAGTTTTGTCTAGATAAGATAAAAAAACCCTTAGAGGTCTTGTGCATGAAACATGGAGCACTGAACTTTTGTTCCCTAACATGCTTTGTAAAGCATATCAGTGGGTTGATTCTAGGACTGGGGTGGAGGTGAGTTTGGGGTCTGGAGCTTAAGAGTTTCCCTGAATAGCAATGGTCAAATATTTTTGACATTGAGCTGTGAAGGATGTTATTCACTATTAGCATGTGACTTGTAAAGAGAAACTAGAAAATGCTAAGTTCATAATTCTGCTGAGAATCATTACTGACTTGTTTTCTATTTCCCCACATGAGGTGATACTAACAAAGTTGCCGGATTTGGTCATTAGTGCTCACAATACTTCCGACCAAAACCGGGCTATCCAGTGTCTATCTTTTCTCATTCCAAGTACTTGTCTTCAGAGCCACAGCATGATGCCAACATGTCCTGCTTGTCTGGACCAGGTCTCTCGATGCTTTGGCCCATTAGTCTTATGAAGTTGGGGCAGAATTATTCTTCATTGTGTTTTTCTAACTAGTTTTAAGGACATTTGCACTGGCAACAAAATTATAGGAATTTCCTTGGCATTTTTGTTCTTTATTGTGGGACCAAATAGCATAATTGTTATGCTTGGTGTTTGGATTCATTTTCCTTTCTTTCCTTTTTCAGTGGAAGAATTCCCCTGCTTAGGAGTATGGTATCTTGAGCCTTATGTGGCTTTCTGGTTTTCAGGACTGGAAACTAGAGGCCATTAATTTTTTTCTACTCTTTCCCTTCTTTTCATTTTAGGGGTGGCTGAATTATTCATAGGTATGTTGTGGCAAGTTTCTGTGACCTACAAGAGACATGTGCAGAGCATTTAATGGGTACTTGATGGGGCTTTGTCAGATACTGATACAGTCGCTATTACTAACAGAGGCTCTTTCTTTGTTAGAGTGTCTACATTTTGCCTATCCACCTACCTTTCTATATTTTTGTCTCATTGTAAATACCTGGTAGTGGTATAGAAAAAATTGTGAAGAGGTCTCAAACTCGTTTAAATGTGTGGTCTCAAGTTGTTCTAAATGACATGCTTTATCATAAAGGTATTTTGGTCTTTACTGAAACTCAACTTGTTATTAGACAATTGGATGATGGCTGGAGTACTGTATAAGTGTAATATTATTATAATCAAAACCTTTCTGTACTTAACCTGCTTTAAAATTCAAATTATTTGATTACCTTATGTGATTTTTTATGGGTTAAATGTTGTTAATTTGTCTACCCCTTTTTCATTGTTACCATGAAATAGAAAAAAAAATATTTTGAGAATTGCTGATTTTAGTTTTAACTGATTATGTAAGTAAGTTTTGTTTTGTGTTTGGAATTATTGGTGATGATGGAATCAGAAATGAGGTACCAAAAGAAACCTGTATCTGTGTTTGAGTAGTTGTATTCATGATGCCCCAAATCTGCCATTGTGGTTAAACATCTTAAAAGATACATTTAAATTCCTTCTACTAGATCAGAACTAAGGAACCAGGGAACTTTCTTAATTGCCAGAGATGATCAACAGAGAAGACTACACATTATTAGAATATTATCTTCTTTGTGATTTTGACAACCTACATTTAAAATTTTAACTGGATCATGGTAAGAAGTAGCTTCAAAAGGAGACAATAGTTCAACATGTTTAAAAAGTAGTCACTATAGTCACTCTAATGCCATGAATGTCATCAACTTCTCAAGGAATAATAAAAGCTTCTTTAAAAACCAAAATTATAGAAGCCAGTGGGTCACTGCTAGCTTCATACCTCCCTGCCTCCAGGCAACTACCTTTAATCTCTCCCTAGACTGTGACTGTGCTTTGCTTCACTTATTAAACTTCTCCTTTAAAAGTGTCTCTCTGCTGGGTTATTTCTTTTGAGTAAAGATCCAGGATTAACCTTTACTTCATGTAAGATGTACAAATTAATTCTGAAAAGTTTTATGAATAGTTGTATTATGGAGAAAATGAATATTTTATGGTGTTGGAGCCAAAGGGTTTATAGGTGTGAGAGATAGATAGATAGATAGATAGATAGATAGATAGATAGATAGATAGATAGATAGA
>JABTXL010001671.1:7185273-7262022 GCA_025134845.1 Neodon shergylaensis
AGATAGATAGATAGATAGATAGATAGATAGATAGATAGATAGATAGAAAGATAACTGGTACACAGGAGCACCGAACTGAGCTCCCAAGTTCCCAGTGAGGAGCGGAAGGAGGGAGAGCGTGAGCAAGGAGGTCAGGACCACGAGGGGTGCACCCACCCACGGAGACAGTGGGGCTGACCTGTTGGGAGCTCACCAAGGCCAGCTGGACTGTGACGGAAGAAGCATGGGATAAAACAGGACTCTCTGAACATGGCGAACAATGGGGGCTGATGAAAAGCCAAGGACAATGGCCCTGGGTTTGGATCCTACTTCAAGTTTGGGCTTTGTGGGAGCCTAGACAGTATGGATGTTCACCTTCCTAGACATGGACGGAGGGGGGGCGGGACCTTGGACCTTCCACAGGGCAGGGAACCCTGACTGCTCTTTGGACTGGAGGGGGAGGGGGAGGGGAGTGGGGGGAGGGGGAGAGGCGTGGGAGTAGGGGGAGGGAAATGGGAGGCTGGGGGGAGGCGGAAACTTTTTTCGTTTTCTCAATAAAAAAAAAAGAAAGATAACTGGTAAGAGCAAAAGCTCATGGGATATATTCATGGTTGATTTCTTAAAATTCCATACATCTATAACTTTGACTAAAAATATATCAACAATCATTTACAATATCTAATATTGAAAGCTTTTGATACTCTAAGATTCTACAATATTTTAAAAATGAGTTATTTGGGTAATCATTATAGTATTAAATAGTATTGTGGGTAAAGCAGGAGTCTTTGTTGCCTGTTTCAAAATGAGCTTTTAACACAAAAGTAAGTCATCACAGCAATCTCAAAATTACAGCAACTTAGTAATAGCATCCAACATTGGGCCTGAAGAGGTGGCTGAAGGGGCAAGAGTCCTGACTACTCTTTCAGAGGACTTAAGTTCCATCCCAAGCCTTCTTAATTTTGAAACTTCCAAATATATAAAACTCCAGTTCCACAGGTCTAAAGCCTAGTGTCAACCTTAGAAACTGGGCACACATGGGATGCACATACATGGATGTAGGTATGGAATAAGTTACAGGCTTTTCAAAAGATTCTAGCCATGAAGTGAAAACCCTTAAAGGTTTGAGGAGAGCTCAAACTCAAGAGGCCACAATGCTGGCTGTATGTGCCTGAATCCAGGGCTTCTCTGAAGATTCTTCATCTTCTCTGAAAGCTCATTTGTGTGTCAGACACAGAACATCTCTCTACTTTGTCTGACATGCTCATTTCTTGCTTTCTTATACCAACTTCATTTTGAAAAGGTCTGTCTGCTGCACCAAATAAGAGCTGTGCAACGTTTTCATTTTATAGGAAAAATCAAGAGCACAGCATTCTGTTGATTAATGTATCCTCCCCCTTTCCTGGATTTCAAATATTTGATCTTTTTCATAATTGACCTCCAAACTTATCCTCTCTCCTTCTTAATCTGATTAGAGTAGAAGCTTTATTTTCTCCAGATCCTATCTGAGGGAAGACACTACTTATAAGTAGTTCTGACCAGAGTTCTAAAGTTCTCAGAAGTTCCTTGGCCATTTTGTACACTTCACACAAATTTTCATTCTATTATACATGGATCCTTCAGCCTTTGTGTCTTTCTTATACTTTAGTTTAATACTATCTGACAAAGTGATACATAGAATCTTACTTTTTCCCTTTAGGAAAGTAAACTTTCAGCATTTGAGCAGTGTTTTCTTACTGATGATGGTTTTCTTCATGTTTGTGAGATTCCAGAAGGTCCTATAGTCACTTTGTTGTCATTACTATGCTATTTCATTTTATTCAGATCTTTAATTTATTACTGATGAAGGGAGGAAGGAAGAATTACGGGAGCCAAGGGAGTCACAGTCATCACAAGAGAACCCACAAAAACAACTAACCTGGACTCATAAGAGCTCACAGACTCTGGACTGACAGAACACTAGGGAATCTGCGTGGGACTGACCTAGGCCCTCTACATATGTGTGAGAGTTGTGTAGCTAGGTTTATTTTGCCACTTCTATCTGTAGGATCAGGGACTGACCCTAATGTTTTAGCTAGCTTTTGGAAACCTATTCCTCATACTGGATTGCCTCACCCAGCCTTTAATGCAAAGGGAATACTTTTTCCTATTTCAATTTAATATGCCATTCTTTGCTAATACCCATGGGAGGCTGGTTCCTTTCTGAAAAGAGAGTAGAGTGGGAGTGGATGAGAGAGACAGAGAGGATGCAGGGTGAGGTGGGTGATATTTTGTTTGAGCTGTAATAAGTTAAGCTTGCCTGAAGAACAGAGCATGGAGCTATCCATTAGTTAGCCATAGGCAGTGAGGGTACACACCTTTAATCACAACACTGTGGAGAGAGGCATGGTTATATCTCTGTAAATTCAAGGTCACTCTGGGCTACCTAAGACTGATTCAGTCTCAAGGAGAAACAGCCAGTCTTAGCGAATTCAGTCTGAGGATTCATGGAGATAGGATTATGCTCCCTTTGGTCCGAGGATTACCTGGAGGTAAAAGTCTTTCTATGGCTGGGTCCATTATTTCTATGGTATTTCAGCATTTATCCCGATATCTGATTCTGGTTTTTTATTATTAAGATCTATTAGAATTTGAACTATAAGAGGGAATGGGAGGAGAAGAACAAAAGGAAACTGTGGTTAAGATGTAAAAATAAAAATAAATTAAAAACATTAATTAAAAAATACAAACTAAATCCAAGAACACATCAAAAATAATATCCACCATGATCAAGTCAGCTTCATCCCAGAAATTCATGGATATGAATTTGAAACATATGAAATTGAATCAATACAATGTACCATAAAATAATCAGAAACAAAAAAGAAAAACATGATTATCTCATTAGCTATCCAAAAATATTTTCACAAAATCCAACAACCCTTCATAATAAAAGTACCAGAGAGTTTAGCAATACAAGGGACATAACTAAACACAATAAAGACAATTTACAGCAAGTCCATACCCAACATCAAATTAAGTGGAAATATGTAGATTTGCATCAGGGTATTCAATTAGATTCTGTGATCCACCTGTATGTTTTTATGACAATATCCTGCTGTTTTTATTACTATAGCTCTATAGTAGAGCTTGGAATCAGGGATGGTGACAACTTGAAAAGTTCTTTTATTGTATAGGACTGTTTTGGCTATCCTGGGTTTTTTTTAATGTGAAGTTGAAAATTGTTCTATTGAGATCTGTGAAAAATTGTATTTGAATTTTGTGGGATTGCATTGAATCTATAGATTGCTTTTAGTAAGACTGCCATTTTTACTCCGTTAATCATATGTGTCCATGAACATGGGATATCTTTCCATATTCTGATATCTTCTCCAATTTCTTTCTTCAAAGACTTAAAGTTCTTGTCTTGCAGGTCTTTCATTTGCTTAGTTACCCAAGATATTTTCTATTGTTTGTGACTATTATAAAGTTGTTGTTTCCCAGATTTCTTTCTCAGTTTGCTTACCATTTCTACATAGGAGGGCAGCTCTTTGTGGTTGTTGTTGTTTATCTTTTATATCACACATCACTAAAGGTGTTTATCAGTTGTAAGAGCTCCTTGGTAGAATTTTTAGGGTCGCTTATGAATACTATTGTGTCATCTGTGAATAGAGAAAGTTTGACTTCTTCTTTTCCAATTTGTATTTCCTTCAACTCCTTTTGTTGTCTTATTATTCTAGCTAGAACTTCGAGTATTATATTGAATAGTTATGGAGAGGGTAATCTGCCTTGTGTTATTTCTGATTTTAGTGAACTGCTTTGAGTTTCTCTACATTTAATTTGATGTTGACTGTTTGCTTATTGAATATTGCTTTTATATTGTTTAAGTATGCTCCTTGTATCCCTGGTCTCTCCAAAACCTTTATCATGAAGGGGTGTTGGATATTCATCAGAGGATTTTTATCATCTAAAGAGATGCCACATTTTATCTTTTATATTATTTATATGGTGGATTCCATTGACAGATATTTGTATGTTGAATCATTCTTGCATCTCTGAGACAAATCCTACTTGATCGTGGTGGATAAACGTTTTTATGTGTTCTTGGATTCAATTTGTAAATTTTATTGAGCATTTTTGCATCAATGTTCATGGTGAAAATTGATCTGTAATTTTCTTTCTTTTATGAGTATGTGGTTTCAATGTCAGGGTGACTGTGGCCTCATCAAATGTATTGGGTTATGTTCCTGTTGTTTCTATTTTCTGGAATAATATTGTCTACCATTGGCATTTTTCCCCTTGGGAGTTTTTTGATGAATTATTCTATTTCACTAGGGGTTGTAGGTCTGTTCAAATTATATAAGCAATCTTGATTTAAGTTTGGTAAGTGGTAGCTATTGAGAAAAATTTCCTTTTCTTTTAGATTTTTCAGTTTCATGGAGTATAGATTTTTAAAGTGTGTCCTCATGATTCCTATATTCTCAAGTGACTCCTTGGCACTAAAGCACTTTCTACAGTCTCTACTTGACTTAGATCTTTTGTTAAGCAAGACAAAGAGACAGGGGGACTCAATCAGAATTGGTACAAACAATAGCAATGGTTCTGCAAGTGTAATTTTAAAAGAGAAAAAGGAGAGATTTGTGTTTGAATGATATAGGATGGGTTGGTAAGTTCTGAATGAGTAGATTAATTAGAATTGACAAATGGGAATTTTTGATTGTTGGCTCTTGATGTTTTGATAGTTAGGCTTTGATGATCAGCCCCAGAAATAAGTCAAGCCTAAAAAATGTGGCCAAATAAAGGACTAGACCATGGTGGGTAGCCTCGGGTATATAATGTAGTGGTTTAGCAAAAGAGAAGGAACTGGGAGGGCAGAGGGTGTTTGTCAGGCTTGAGCCTGCTGGAGCCCTTCACTTAAGTGTTAACAGCTTACCTCTTCTCACTGCTTTCATTGTGTCCCATAAGTTTGGATATGTTGTGTATTTATTTTAATTACATTCTAGGAAGTCTTTAATTTCTTTATTTCTATCTTGACCCAGTTGTTGTTCAGTAGGGAATTTTTCAGATTCCATAAGTTTGTAGGCTTTCTGTTGGTTCTGTAGTTGCTGATTTCCAGCTTTAATTCATGGTGGTTGGATATGTGCAGGGGTTTATTTTGATTTTCTTGTTTGTATTAGTACTTTCTTTGTGTCTAAGTATGAGGTCGGTTTTAGAGAAAGTTTTATGAGGTGCTGAGAAGATTGGATGCCCTTATGTGTTTGAAGGGGCTATTCTGCGAATTTGTATTGTTTCGTTTATAATGTCTCTGAGAATCCACTTTTCTCTGTTTCATTTTTGTCTCGATGATCTGTCTATTGGTTAGAGTGGGATATTGAATTCTCAACTAAGAGTATGTTCAGCTTGAGGTCCATACCTCCATCAAGTTGCTGTATTATTTTCTATACTCTACATTACTCTTCCTGCGAGCATGTCCAATCCTTTGTTTCATGGATCAAAGGCAGTCATATGGGTGAGGAAAATGATCTTGGGATTTCTCAAATTTAGTGTCCCTCCACTTATCTGGAGCTGTGACTGTGATGTTATTCTCAGTGACTGGAGTTAAAAATGATTGGTGGACCCAGCCTCTGTTGGCCTTTACCCATAGTCTGTCCAGTTATTTGCCTTTCTGGAAATGGTAGCTAGAATGGAATTGAAGACACAAATAGTTCCTGAGTTTCAGAATCCTGCATCCCTGTCCGATGAGAGTTTATGGTTTGCTGTGGTCCACTTTCTGTTTGGGTTTCCAGCAGTGTGAACTTCTTCTCAGTCCTTCACTCCATTTCCCTGGCAATGTGCAGCTTTGTTTCTCTCCTCTGCTACTTGTTTTGGTTTCATCGTGTGGAATCCAAGTCATTTGAAAAAGAATCAATAACTATTCGTGATGTGGGAGTGATTTCTTATTAATAAAGAAACTGCCTAGGCCCATTTGATAGGCCAACCCTTAGGTGGGTGGAGTAAACAGAACAGGATGCTGGGAGAAAGAAGCTGAATCGGAGAGTCGCCATGATTCTCCCACTCCAGACAGACGCAGGTTAAGATCCTCTGGTAAGCCACCTCGTGGGCTACACAGAATATTAGAAATGGGTTAGAACAATATGTAAGAGCTAGCCAATAAGAGGCTGGAACTAATGGGTCAGGCAGTGTTTAAAAGAATACAGTTTCCGTGTAATTATTTCGGGGCATAAGCTAGAGCTAGCTGGCGGCCGGGAGCTGGGGCAGCAGGGAAGCGGCCCACAGCTCCATACAACATATTCATTTTAAATGAAAACACAGAAGAAGTAAATTGATACTCTAAACATAGTTATTGTCCTCTTGAAAAATAATTTCACTTTGGAATTGAGTTTCTTCAAAGCTGAATGTTACATCTTATAAAAATTAACTTATCTCTAGTTTTCTTTTGTGTTTAACGCTGCCTGAGCTGTTCTGTGTGTGTTTGTGTGTGCGTGTGCATATGCATGCATGTCTGCATGCATGTGTGTAAATACATATGTGTACTAATGTCCACCAACATTTTCACTGCATAATGAGCTCTCTGTACATTCATATGTTCCTGTTAAACACTGCGGTTCCCTAAAAGCTAGAAGTACACTGCCATATTAGTTAGTCATCATTTTCTCCTGCCTTGAATTCGATCATGGAAGGCCACTTCAAAAGCAGTTAACAGTTGAAAAGTAAATAAATACTAATAACTGTTATGGTAATAGTCCTTTGCCAAAAGACTGTTTACACTAATTCAAGATCAAACTTTATTTTCTAATGTTGAAACAAAATTTTTTTTTACACTAAAGAGTGAGTCATGCATAGCGGTTCCTGCTCAGAGTCTAGTCAGTTTGTTCATGCTGTTGTTTTCTAGGGAAAAAATAATGAAAAATAAGAAGCCATCCCTGCTTTGTGATTTGTTGTAAGGTGTGCTTGTTTATGAACTTTGTCAAAAGATAGAAAAAAGAAAAGGCACAATACCATGCATGTTACTGCTGAGATGGGGTGACCAGAGAGTCAGTTGTTCCAATAACATATAGTCAACCTTCCTTTCCTATTGATAGAAGAGGAGACAAAGTAATGTCAACATTGTAGTTCCCTGGAGGGTGTTTTCCAATTATGAAAGATACTTTAAAACATCTTGCTTTTATTCATATTTCATTTGATTGCCACTGTTTCCGTAACTGCAGAACCAACAGAAATCTGGTTTTCATAGTTTACTGTATAACTCCTAAAGTCATCTCGTTTTAGTAATCTGATTCTTAATGTTTAGGTTTTATTTGCAAATCTTCCAGTGTGACTGCTTACTTAGCACAGCACGTTGTGTTTTATGTATGGGAAAGTGACTGGTAAGGAGAGATTGGGTCAATAGGTTCAACTTAAGGCATATTATTATCTCTGTGTTTTTATTCCCTTTGAAGCTGAAAAGTGATTTCTTTAAAAATGATAGATGATGATTTCTTTGGCCCAAAGGGACAAAAGGTTTCCATAATAATGTGTATTATGGCTATGTAATGGCATAGGAACCCATGCTAGAATCAGCGGTAATCACATGTGAACATAGAATTTATTGGTAAGTAAATTGGCAAAAATGATACCAAAAATGCTTATTCAGAAATTCAAGCAGAATTCAAAATGTAGAAGACTTTTACATGAGAAAATATGAGTTTCTCACTTCCATATGATAATACATGAAAGTTTAATGCAAGTCTCAATTGAGAGAACTATTTCTTAAATGTTGTTCTTACTGAATGTGTACTTTAAATATGAAAGTTTATGCAATAATTATTAACAGGGCAAAACATTGTTAAATATATTGTACAATTAGCAAGTGAACACATCTATGTTCTCTTTTTGGGTCTCTCTGTTACATACACCAACACCAAAACTATGTGTTATCACAGGCATATGCATCATTTACTTACAGGGACTTTTCAAGGCCAAAACGTACCTGGGTTGTAAAACATATTTCTTTTTGTTTGTTTTACTTTGTTTTCTAAAAGCAAACCAACAAAAGAACTGGACAAACAATGGATTCTAGTCATAATAAAACTTTTAAGAATCAATAAATTTATAATTCTACTTCAAAATTGTCTTATTTTATAGAAACTAAAAGACTATTAAAAATATTTTGCTTAAGTTCTCATAATAGTATAAAATTGGTCATGAACTCTCTAGAGAGCTGTGGAGCTTCCTTGAGACCAAACTATGCTCTCCATATGTGAGAGCCTGTGTGAAGCTTGTACTATCTGTAAGACCACTGGCAGAAGGACTAGGATCTATCCTTGGTGTATGAACTAGATTGTTGGAGACCATTATCTATGATGAGATGCCATGCTCAAAATTAATGCAGATTGGAGGGGCTTATTCCTGTCACAACTTAATGTGCCAGAAATTTTTGACTCCCCATGGGAGCCCTTACCCATTGGAAGGAGTTGATATGGGATGGGGTGGGGGTGAGGTGAGAGGGGCAGGTGGAGAGGTGGGGAGAGAACTGTGGTTGGAATGTAAAACAAAATTTAAAAAAATATATGTGATTTAAAATATATATAAATGGATAGGTAAAAGCAATGTTCGCCCTTGTACACTCCATAATTTTTACACTCCTAATCTACCAACATAGAATTGCATGAAAATGACAGATCTTATTTAGTCAATGCAGGAAATGTATAACTGAAATCCAATAGCAATGTCGTGTGCTTGTGTGTTTATATGTAAAATTGAACTCATTCAATTGACTATAAACTGAAATAACTTAGTGTAAAATTACCACCTGTGTAGCTAATTATGTTCTTTGATAATTGACACTTAAACAATAAAGTCTACTTCTGCATTGAGTGCAAATTGTCAGCAAAATGAGGAGTCTGCCAGTAATGCCTCCCTAGACTTATGTTCAATACAGTGTGTATAAATGACCAGTTTCACAATTAATATGAACCTTATATATGTTTAAATGCTGAATCTTTATGATGCTTAAAAAAAACACAAAAGTGCTATCCATATACATGGTCTAGAAGGATTCCCATAACATATATTTGGGAAGAGAGGAAGAGGGAAACAGAGAATAAGGAAGAGAGAGAAAGAAAATAATAAATAACTGCCTACAAATTTAGGGCATTCTTATATATACTTGATTTAAATCTTAAATATATTATTATAAGAATATTTTTTCAAGGTATATGAGAAAAATGTGACTGTAACATGTAACATGCAGCATCAAGAATAATACAATATAAAAATATGGTTACTGAACTTTTAATTATCTTAATATTTTTTGTATTTATGACAAGATTCCATTGTGTTCCTGAATAATCAATTAAAGGCAAAGCATATTAAACAATGAATTTGAAAATATTGCCAAATAGAAAAATATTTCCTAATTAACAAATAATGAAATTCTCATAACTGTTCCAAATTAGAACCTGGGAAGGTATTTTAGAATAGAGTTTTTATAACAAGGTTAACCAAGAAGGACCCCTCAGTTTCCTTGAGTTACAGAGATAAAGTCCAGGCCTATGCCCAATGTACCATAGTTGCACGTGTAAAATACCATGCAGGGAAAAGAAAAAATCTAGAAGCTCTCATGTCAAGTCCGTGTCAAGTACACAAAATCAATTATTTCAGGTGAAAAAAAACTTGAGACAATTGAGAAAGTTTCTAGCATTAGAAAACTGCCATCTTGAATTCATACTCCAATGGCAGAGTTGATAGTATTGCTGGTTTCATTTACCATAGTGAAAGAATCTCAAATTCAAAAATTTCCAAGTGAGTGCTAAAGATTTCTCCACCAAAGGAGCAACTAAAAGCTGGAGAATTAGTCCTGATCAGGTGTCTCTTCATTTTGCTTAATATTGAGATTAAGAAATGTAAACATATTTCTAAGGGTCCTAAACTAAGAACATGTATGCAAATAAAAAAAAGGAAGCAGTATCCAGGAAAAAAAAAACAGTTAAAATATACAAAGTCCAATTGAACAGAAGACTAGGCATGCCATGTATTATGGAAATGTGAACCACAATTTAAAATATCACCTAATTCAAACTGTTTAAGAAATGATCCAAGTAAAATTAGTGGAAAAAGGTTATTAGAAACATTATCATAATTATTTCACAGATATTCAAAAGAAGAGAAATAGAGTTTAATAAGAGAAGAATACAAAATAGTTCTAAGAAATCCAAAGTGAAGCCAGAAGAGAATAATCAGCACAGTGGAATGTTCAGGAAAACAAAACAGAAAGGTAAGTATGACATTTATTTTTAAGATCCTTTGTCTGAGTTGGACAAAGTACTATGTTCACAGAACCATGTAACCTGTAAGGATGAGGAAGAATTACAACATCGGGACCAACCTGGACTACAAAGGACTACCTTGTTTTAACTCCTTGCTTATTTGTCTGCTTTTCTTTTTATTTATGTTTTTAATATTCTTTATGCCTGAATGTTGTATTTTGTGTTTGCATAGTGTTCACTGTTTTTTTTGCCCTTCCAATCCCTTCTAGGCCAATTTCATTGTCTCTCAAATTTATATCCTTGTTTTATTATTATTATTGTTACTATATGTGTGAAATAATCTGATGAGTCCAGTTAGTTTGTTCTCATGTGCATGGGCTTAGGACTGATCAGCTGGGACTTGGAAATTTATCAGCAGTATTTAGGCCAAAAGGTAAGAAAGAGCTATCTTTAAGAGAATAGATACTTCTGTGATCTAGAGTTCAAGGCTGAATCCCAATCCAATGTGGACCACTTCCTTGATTTGATCTGAACACTAGTAAAATACCTAAACATGGCTTAATTTTCTTAACTGCCACATGACGGGTTGGTTATTGTTTAAAGGTCTCTCTGAGGATGAAATGCAATAATGCATATTAAAGGTCAGTGACTTGAAAGTTATATATTGAGGTTGGCAGTAAGAAAACTACAGAAGGTTGCAGTCCTCTAGAAAACACATGCTCTCTGTTTCCACTAAGAAAGTGATGCAAATACTTGTTAAGATTTATTTATTTTTGTGTGTTTATATGTGTGAATCTGTTGTACACAAATTTTGTTTCCAGGGTATCTAATGCCATCTTATGACCTCTATCAATTTTTTTGAAGCAAAAGTCAACATGACTCTGCAACATGGCTTAGAGTGAAAGGTTCTTGTTAGGTGAAATCCAACTTCAATTCTCAGGAACTACGTGGCTAGACAAAATTTGTTTCCTCTAAACTGCCTTTTGATTACTTCACATGTTGTGATATGCATATGTAGTATATAAACAACAAGGTGCTAGCACAAGAATGGACATTTATTCTGTGGAATGACACAGAAGATACACATTTAAGTCCACACAATTATGGCTCTTGATTCTGGCAGAGACACTGGTGTATACACTTGAGAAAAATGGTATAGTTAATAAATTGTATTGAGAAAAATGATTACCTGTTTACAGATGAGCAAAACTAGATCCTTCACTCTTATCGTGCATAAAATTAAACTTCAAATGGTTCTAAAATCAAACATACAATCTAAAATTCTGGATGGGCTAGTGGAGAAGATAATGAGTACACTACAACATGTAGGCACAGGAAAGGGCTTTTAAAATAGAGCTTGAGTCCCTCGGGAAATAAGGCAAACAATTTACATGTAGAATCTCGTGAAATGAAGAAGCTTCTGAACAACAAAGGAAACAATAAAGAGGCAGCCTGAAGCCTGAAATACAGAAGGAACTTGGGAAAACGAGCATAAATAAAGTAAACAATCCAATCAAAATAAGTGTAGAATTCTTAAAAGAAAAACTAATAAATATGAATAAATATTTTAACGGGGATTCAGCATCATTAATAATCAGAGAAATTCAACTGGGTCCATCTAATCACAATCAGAATAGCTTTCTCAAGAAATCAAATCTAAAATGTTGGTGAGGATGTGAAGATGTGCACTTATTCAGTATTGATAGGATTGCAAACTATTGTCAACATTATGGAAATAAAACTGACTATTTCTTAAAAACTATAAATAAAACAACCACACCTTTCAGCTATAATATTTCTGGTCATTTACCAAAGGATTATATATTATTTTTCAAATAGACTTGCTCATTCATGGTCATTGTCATTCCATTCACTATATAAAGGATACTGAATCAGTGCAGAGGTTCATCAAGTGATGAACGGATGATAAAAATGTGTTTCATATGTACATGTGTAAAAAGATGAGATTTTATGTTAAGTAAATAAAACTGGAAATAATTATACTCAGGTTATTCAAGTGCAGCAAAACAATCACCATATTTTCTTTATTATATATGGATTTTGGCATCTTGTAATCTTTTAATTTGTTTATTCTACTTATGATTCCTATATATAAAACTATATAAATAAACTTATATATAAGAAAACTATCAGAATGGTGATGACTTAAGAGGGGAATTTATAAAGACAGGTAATATAAAAATGGATGAAACTTATACTAGTGATGGAAAAGAGAAGACAAGTAGGGAGTAACAGATACAATGTGTCAGGAAGGTAATCAAGAGAACTATGAAAAAACTTAGGAAGACCTACTGTCTTGTAAACAAATTGAAAATATATAATTTTTAAAGGATCAATTGGAAGGGAGATATCTTGAATGGCTGGAAAATGGTCTTCATAGAAGCTATTGGGCTTTTTCTTTCTTTTTTTCTTTTTTCCAAAAACCCCAATGCTAAGTATGCGTTACCCAGTCCTTTTCCCAACAATACAGGCTCTTGCCATTCCTCTTGGCTGCATACCAGAACTAGATAACTATATTCTAATGTTGAACATACCTTGCATTTTGATTACATAATATATAGAGAAAGGTGATCCTGCAACCAAAAGCATGCTTTCTGCTGGCTAGACTCACAGAACAGGAACATGTTATGTCAACTACTGGTGCAGAAAAGACAGCTAAAGGCTCTAGCACTGAGCTATACCCTCAAGGTGCAGAAAATGAATCAATTGTCTTTTCTCGGTGTGATCCTGTAAGGTTTGACACCGAATTTACAGAAAATAAGTGCTCATTTCTGCAAAGTGCCACAAGTATTAAGAGATTAATCAATCACTTTTTGATTAGATTTGATGTTCAGTTCACAGGAGTCAATTCATACCTGCATAAATATATGCAGTAGAAGATGGCACTGGCCCCTAGGAGGAAACAAAATTCTGATGTTCAGCTAAATTGACATAGCATCAAAGCACTTTCTAAATATGTTTGTTTATACCTGTAGACAGTTACCACTCTTAGCCTATATCAAATGATGGTAAATACAGAAACCTGGAAAGACAGAAGTTGTTGAGAATAAAGGAAGATTGTGAGCTATTCACTAAATGAAATATTTACTCCACATCTTACAGGGATCAGGGAACACTGCATAATATGGTTCATAAAGAATAGAAGAGAAAGAAGTGACAGAGGACGGCTCCTGAACACCCATTTTTTTAGGTAATACATATGTATTGTACCCATAAACGCTCAACAACTCTAGATGACTGCACTAGATCTAGAGAAGGATTGGTTCATCAATAGCCAGACATGAATGGAGAATATGCTCAGAAAGTCTAGCAGCTCACTGTAAAACTGTTCACTACTGATAGACTCTGGGAAAATGGAAGTCCTTATCTTCCACTGTTTACACACTGGTGACAACTCCAGCCTACAATGAATAAAATGACCCATTCCAGTGGCCACACAGATGGTGCATCAATCAGATCAAATATGTGAGAAACACCAAACCAAAAGTTAAAATATAAAAAAAGAAAAGATATGAAAAGGAGTTCAGTTAGGGTTGGAGAAGAGATAAGAGAATTTGCAGAGAAAGAGTAGCTAGAATGAATTATATACATATATGACCTTGTCAAAGCATGAAATTAATAATTTGAAAGATGCATATTTTGTTTGATATAGCTCAAGAAATGATGTAACTGAAAGATGTTAAAAAAAACAAGCACAAGTCAAACCCCTAGAAATATATAAATAAATAATATGCCCAATTCATGACTGTAATAAAGCTTTTCCAATATTTTTCTTTGTTAATAATGAATAAGTCTAGTGTGCTTCTATCATTTTCTCCATGGTAAAAAATTCTTCATTTGTTTTTTATTTTTCTTTGTGATACAGATGTCACTTAGGTGTTAAAACAGTGAATATAGAAGTCCTTTGGGTCCTCAAATTAACATAGGAAATTGTCACTAAAGTTGGCTGTCTATGAGATCTAAATGGTAGATTTCTATTGCCAAATACATCACATGCTTTGGCAATAGGACATAGAGAGATAAATCTGAAATAGATATGAAAGCTCACTTTCTGCTGGTTAGTCCTACTAGTGCTAGAAGATTTTTATATAGCTTCCTGGGGAAGATTTATTGTCAAAATTCTCATTCAACTGTGAGCTGGGCTTAATATAACACTGACTAGGCTGGACTGGATGAGCCCACTGTTACAATAGTTTTACGTACATTATAGGAGTTTCTAACAACTTTCTGATTGGAATTTAGCTCTGCTCCAAATAAAGAAATTGACATTTGGTATTATAAACCTTGTCAAAATTCCATTTACAACAAAATTACAAATGCAAGGTCCTTCACAATAGTCACACACAAATGCACATCACACCAAGGAATAAACTTAACTAAGTAAATGTAAGATCTCTACACCATAAATTTCAAACAGCAAAGAAAGAAATTAAGTAAGATACCAAAGTGGGAAATATGTCCAATGTTTCTAGTCTAATAAAGAGTGTCAAAAAGACTGTGCACTCAATATAATTTGTAGATTCAACCTAATATACATCAAAATATAAATGGATTTCTTAAAAGCACTAGAGAAAAATAATCTAAAATCATGGACGAAAGATTAACTAGTCAAAACAATCTTAAAAGAGCAAAGCAAACACACAAGCAAATATAACAAAGCTAGAGACACTATAATACTTGATTTCAAATTACATTACAAAGAAGGCGTGAACAAAATATTCTGGAATTTGCATAAAATCATGTACTAGATGACCTCAAGCAATTACATGAAATAAATACACACCCATCCACTAAGCTGCTTCATGGCTAAGTGGTAGAAACTGTATAGAAGAGCATTCTTTAGCAAGCAAAGCAAAGAAAATAGATACCAACAGACCGAAAACTGGAACCTGAGACCTTTATATTCCACCAACCTTAAATTCAGGTTATATTGAATTTAAGATTTTAATGTAATGTGAAGACCATGAGGAGACCGTTATAAACAGAAACTCAGAGCAAAGCAGAGGCAACAGAAGCAAAATCTAACAAATGAGAATACAACATACCAAAGGGCACCATTTGGATAGTAACTGTAATAATTTAAATTCTTACCGACTACATACAATGGTAGTGTTATGTTGTATATCCTCAAGATTTGTTTGTTTATTTGTGAATGTTAATAGTTACTTAAACTTGGTTGAGATGGTGTACCAGTGTACTTTTGATTAACAATTCCATGATGGAAGATGAAATTAAAATTGGTAATATTTTCAATGTTTCTGAACTAATAAAATTGAATTAAAAATGACTGGGCACCCAAATAATGTACACTTTAAGTCTTATATCCATTGTAATACATATGGGTTTCTTAACAGCATGAAATGAAAAGAATAATGAATAATTTTTGTATATATTTATGGTCATTCAGACTCTTTCATAGATGTGTCTATTGAGATAATCTAGCTATTTTGAATTTAACTTTTATTTTTAAATTTCATTTTTTTAGTGAGCTATACATTTTTTTCTGCTCTCCTCCCTGACTTTCCCCTCCCTGTCTTTCCGCTCCCCTTCAACCCTCCCTCAAGGTCCCCATGCTCCCAATTAACTCAGGAGATCTTATCTTTTTCTACATCCCATGTAGATTAGATCTATGTATGTCTCTCTTATGGTCTTCATTGTTGTCTAAGTTCTCGGGGATTGTTGTTTGTAGGTTGGATTTCTTTGCTTTATGTTTAAAGACCACTTATGAGTGAGGACATGTGATAATTGTCTTTCTGGGTCTGGGTTACCTCACTCAAAATGATGTTTTGTAGCTCCATCCATTTTCCTGCAAAATTCAAGATGTCATTATTTTTTCTGCTATGTAGTATTCCATTGTGTAAATGTACCACATTTTCCTTATCTATTCTTCTGTCGAGGGTCATTTAGGTTGTTTCCAGGTTCTGGCTATGACAAACAATGCTGATATGGACATAGTTGAGCACATGTCCTTGTTGCATGATTGAGCATTTTTTGGATATATACCCAAAAGTCATATTACTGGGTCTTGAGGAAGGTTGTTTCCTAATTTTCTGAGAAATCACCACACTGACATCCAAAGGGGTTGTATCAGCTTGCTTTCCCACCACCAGTGCAGAAGTGTTCCCTTTACCCCACAGCCTCTCCAGCATAAGTTGTCATCACTGTTTTTGATCTTGGCCCTTATTACAGGTGTAAGATGGAATCTCAGAGTTGTTTTGATTTGCATTTCTTTGATGGCTATGGATGCTGAATATATTCTTAAGGGTCTTTCAGCCATTTTAGATTCCCCTGTTGAGAGTTCTCTGTTTTGTCTTGTCTGTGTCCTTTGCTTTACAGAAGCTTTTTAGTTTCAGGAAGTCCCATTTATTAATTGTTGCTTTCAGTGTCTGTGCTGCTGGGGTTATATTTAGGAAGTTGTCTCCTGTGCCAATGTGTTCAATTGTACTTCCCACTTTCCCTTCTATAAGGTTCAGTGTGGCTGGCTTTATGTTGAGGTCTTTGATCCATTTGGACTTGAGTTTTGTGCATGGTGATAAATTTTATTTTTATACTAATATGTGAATCAATGTTCAAAAATACATAAAATTTAAGATTTGATTACTTTGCTGTTAATATTATTTAATTTTTCATATATTCTTAGCATTAAATCTCTTTCTGATAAATTGGTACAGATATTTCTCATCAATTCTGTACATTATGTCTTCATTGTGTTCTTTCCTTGCTATCCAATATATCATTAGTATTCATTTTATAGCTATGTTCCTTTAGTATAGTACATTTTCCTCTAAGTATAGTACATTGACCTATCTAGCCTCAGCTTCTAGGTCACTTTTTAGTGTGAGGAATCCATGTTCCATCTCATGGAGTAGACCATAAAACCAGTCTTAACAAGATGACTTGGTGACTCCCATAACATTCATGCCATTATTGCACGAGTGAGCATATATTGCAGTCAGGTCCATTAATATATCTCCTAGTGATTAAAACTGTAAAACTGATGCTAAGGTTTCTCCTACTGAAACAGTTATAGAACCTTTCAGCACTATGAATGCTAGCTAGTAGCGATGAGCTTCCTGTTGAGGACCAACTTAATTTGTGTGGGATATACGACATATGTTTTCAGCAACAGTATCTTACTGTACAATTTTGAAGAGGAACCAATAGCATTGGCAATAGTCTGTAATGTTTGCTTTGAATTTCTATAAGATCCCATGTACACTTCAAACAGTGTAGCCATATCCTTGTACTGAGGGTTTTACTTGATATCATATGATGTCTGTTTGGAGTACTGTCTACCACATTATTTGAGAATTCCATTTTAAATTCATTTGTTAAAAAGAAATTTAAATATATATAAAAACAAACAAACAAACAAATAAATTTTTTTATATATGTATATATTTAAAGAAGCTTCAAGCCAGTATGTGGTGGCACACTTTAATCCCAGCACTCAGGAGGCAGATACAGGAGGACCTCTGAGTTCAAGGTCAGCCTGGTCTACAAGAGCCAGTTCCAGGATAGTCTTTATAGCTACAGAGAAGCCCTGTCTTGAAAAAAATCACAAAAAACCTTCTAAATTTGTAAGATTTCAAAGATCTTTTGTGTTAGTTATCCCTCCCTATATTAACATTTTACTCTACCCCCATCACTCTCTCCTTCCTCCTGTTTTAGCTTCCCCAATAGCTGTTTAAAACATTGTATCCTATTTCCACTTCATTGGAAGATCCATTCCTCTCTCATAGTCCCTTATTAACTGCAGAATCTCTATGAGTATTCTGAACAAAACACATATCTCTAAATGTTAAAAGCTAATATCCATGTATTAAAGAAAATAATGTTTTTCTTCTGGGTTCTTTTCACCTCACTCTAGATGATTGTTTTCATCTCTATCCATTTACCTAAAATTTTCATAATTTCACTTTTCTTAATAGCTGATTAATATCATGCAAAAGTATCAGGTTTTCATTATCTATTAATCAGTTGACAGACCTTTAGGCTGTTTCCAATTTCTAGCTATATGAATAGAATATATATGAACATGGAAGAATAAGTATCTCCACAGAAAGGTGTAGAATCCTTTGAGTATAATGCATAGTTGTATCTTATGAAAGATCTAAAGTTTTTGAGGAAACTTCAAACTGATTTCTGTAGGAGCCTCACCAGTTTGTACTCACACCAGCAATGAAGATGTGTTCTCATTTCTCTACATCCTAATCAGCACCTGTTGTCATTTGGTTTCTTGGCCCTACTGACTTGGATAAGTAGAAATATCAAAGTATTTTTAATTTTCATTTCCATGAAGGCTAAGGATTTGACCATTTCTAAGTGTTTCTCAGTCATTTTGAGTCTCATTCTGAGTCTTTTAAAAGCTCACTATTTAGTTTTACACCACCTTTTAAATTAGGTTATTTATTTTCTCCATGTTCAGGTATTTTAGTCCTTTCTAAATTGTAGATACTAGTTCTCCGTCAGATCTAAAATTGGTAAGGACCTTTTTTCCCATTCTGTAGGCTGATTCTTTGCTTAAATGATGGTGTCATTGCTGTGCATAAGATGTTTAGTTCCATGAGGTACCTTTTGTTAACTCTTGTCTTAATATCTACACTATTGGAGTCTTGTTTAAAACAAATCTTTTTCCTTTTTCCTGTGCTAATAAGTTCAAGCACACTACCTACTTTTTCTTTTATCAGATTCATGGCAACAGCTGAGTTTTGTGTGGGGTGATAGACAATAGATCTATTTTTTTTTGTTGTTCTATATTTAACTATAGTTTTACCAGCATCATTTGTTGAAGACACCAGTGTTTTTCCAGTTTGTACTTTTGGCTTCTTTGTAAACTGTCAGGTGTCTTTAGAAGTGAGGAATTGTGGTAGGGTTTTCAATAATATCTCATTGACCAGTACAGGAATTTTGGCAATATCGTGCTATTTTCATTGTGATAGCTATGCAAAGTCTTGCCTAAAACTATCTGTGTAAATCAGGCTTGCCTCAAAGTCATAGAGATTTACCTGCCTTTGCCTCCAGACTCCTAAAATTTAAAGTATGTTTCACCATTCCTGGACTGGCTTACTGAGTTTTTAATTTCCAGAGTCATATCAGTTCAGTTAGTCTTCAGCAGTTCTCTTCTATTACTGATTTATATTTTCATGTCTTGGACTGACTCTCAAGGTCATATGGATTTCTGTTTTTTGTTCTCATAGAGTTTATACATATGAACATTCTGTTGTTTAAACATACTCATGATTATTTTCAAGTATCTGTAAATTACTTCGGACCATTTTTACTGTGAACCATTAAAGTCAGATAAGTAATTCTAAAGAAATAAATTATTTCTGATTCTGCATTGATATTTCTTCATCTGGAGTCAGTTTATTGATTGCATTTTTCTTTATTGTTTTCTCTTTCTTTCCAGATTATTTTTATTTTTATGACGGTGCATGTCTATGAGTGCATGAGCTCACAGTGGCTAGAGAATCAGATTATCTCACAGTGAGTTACAGTCAGTATGAGGCACATAACCTAGGTGCTGTGAAATATATTCTGGTCTTCTGCAAGAGTACTGCTTACTCTTCACTACTTAGACAGTCTTTCTTTATTAATTTTCATTTTAAAACTAAGGTCTTATTTTCATTTAATGGAGGTGTTTATATTGTTCATTCGAATATTAAGTGTTAGTGCTAAGGTGTCAGTTTTTCTACTGTGAGATTGGTACCTTTAGCCAGAGTCTCTATTCACTGTTTTTTGATGATTAGATACTGTTCTGGGTCATCAAGAGCCTTATTCCTATCCCTGCAGCTTCTGTGGAAGTTCAGGAGTTCCCTAAACCTATGGCATATATTTTAGGGAAGCTAGATTTTTCTCTCTGGGTCAATAGCTTCTATCATGAGTAATGAAATTCCCAGAGTGCCTGAATCTACAGTTTTATTGTAGACTCTGAAAGCTGTAGATCTCCCGTCATCCTGTAGGCTTTATACTGGGACCAACTTTATATATTTTAAGGTCTTTTAACATTTTTTTTAAATTTTCTCTTTCTTTTATTTCATATGTTTAGATATTTTACTTATATGTATATCTCTATACCCTGTACATGAAGTGCTCAGAGAGGAGAGGTGAGAGTAAGATATCACATCCCCTGATGCAGTTACTGATGACTGTGACCCACCATTTGGATACTCACAATTGAACCCAGATCCTCTGGAAGACCAACTAGTACTCTGAACTACTGAGCCATCTCCCTGGCGCTAGTATTCTTAAGACTTAATCTCTTTCTCTTATTGTTTGCTTTTTTATATTAGAAAAATGTAGTTTTTAACTCACAGAAAAGTTTTAAAATATAATTATATAGAGCTTTCTGTGTGCATATATGTAGCATGTATATAATTTCTCACTCAAAAACATCTATTGATAATGGTTCCTTATCCTACTTTTAGAAGCATATTAATTGCCTTGTCTGACTGGTCAAGAGCCCTGAGTCAGTAGTCCCATAACTACCCTCAGAGACTAATTCTTCAGTATCTATTCCAGTTTTGCCTAATAATACCATATCTTACTTATATGCCTCTTCCCATTAATACTAAGCCATATAAGAACATATTTCAAGTACTTCTTTTTAAAGATTTATTTTATTTATTATATATACAGTGTTCTGTCTGCGTGTATCCCTGCAGGCCAGAAGAGCGTACCAGATCTCACTATAGATGGTTGTAAACCACAATGTGGTTTCTGCAAATTGAACTCAGGACCTGTGGAAGAGCAGCCAGTGCTCTTAACTTCTTTGCCATCTCTCCAGCCCCTTTAAAGTACTTTTGCATTCCTAACTGTTGGCTATATGTTGCCCTAAGTCCACAGCCTTTTTCAATCTACAGACTCCTGTTGCTTTGCTTTTCTGATATCCCAGAAACTAAGTTATCTTGTTTATCTTGTTGCTTATTTTACCCCGAAAAGGAATGCAGTTTCTTTTGCTCCTTTGCCTGGAAGGTGTACATCCTCATTGCCCGGCTCCCCACTCCCCTTTTTAATGTGATTTAGTTATCTGAAGACGCAGTTCAGCAGTATGATGCATTCCATATGTAAGACTCTGGGTTCAAGCCATAGCACAAAGGAAACACAACTTATTTGTTTTGTTCTACCCATACAACACTTTGACCCATACAACACGTTGACCAGTGTAATTTCACTTATTTGAAGATATTTGAATCATGTCTTTCTTTCACCTGACTGATCGTCTCAGGAGAGTACAGCTCTTTCTGTTATAGCTTACATTGTTTCTCTGCTGCATGGTATACCATCTGTGTTATAAAAGGAGGTTGAATTAGAGGTAAGTGGATACACATACTGCACAAGGAATGTAAGTGACAGCAATTTTGCTATATTTGTTTATAATTATACTTAATATTTTCAACAAAGTATTACCTTCTCTTGGACTTTTTATTAATAAAACAGCAAATTAACCACTCTCTATAGTTACCATATGTGGACACTGGTTGGACTCAGCAATTTGCATGTGAACCCTTTTGCTCCTTTTGTTTGTTTGTTTACCTGTTCTGGAACTAGGTCTTGTAGGCCAGACCTCGATCTCACAGAGATTCCCCTGCCTCAGATTCCCAAGTACTAGGATTAAAGGTATATGCCAGCACTGCCTAGCTCCATATTTCAATTTTTAAAAAAGGAAGTACAGTGAAAACCTATTTTTTCTTTCTATTTTTGAGATTATAATGTAATTACGTCATTTTCTTTTCCCACAAACTCTCCTTGTTCCCTTTCAAATTCATAGTCTCTTTTTATTGATTGCTATTACATGTGTATTTGTATTATATTCATATATATATATGAAGGAAATTATGCCTAGTATTAGAAACCTATGATCCAGACCTAATGAAGTCAATTATCTTGTAGGAGAACATACAGCCACTTAAATATTTGATCTTATTTTTAAAATGAAATTTCACAGAAGAAAAAAAATCAACTTTGAATTTCCAGAGAACAGCATTTTGCAGAATTTTGGGATCAATGATCAAGTGGCTCTACACTGTGCAGGAAAAAGGCTTGGGATTCTTCTTTATACTGTTTTTAAACTGAGAAACTTATTGTTTGTTTTGTTTTCTAGGATTTACTTACGTGGAGAAAGGAATGACATTTGACCATCCAATAAGCAAATTTACAAAAGTTTGAAACATAAAACATAATACAAAACAACAAAATAAGAAACCAGGCTTTAAATTCAGAAACCATATATATACACACCACCAACAAAAATACAGTCAGAAAGTTGTACATATATATATATATGTGTGTGTGTGTGTATACATTTGCATATATATTTACATATATAAAACCAAAATTAAAGAAAAAGCAACTATCAACTTAAGAATTGGGAGTGTGTGGCAGTGGTTGGAAGTAGGCTACTTGGGAGGACTTGGAGAGTGGAACATAAGGGAGGAAGTGATGTAATTATTTTTGAATTAAAATACATTTTTAAAAGAATTTCTTCTGAAGTAATATATCTAGAGCTAAAAATCAAGTAAAAAATGAACTCTTTCAGAAATATGTGAAATGAGGGTCTTCTCTAAAGAAGGAAATTCAAACAGAACAGACAGTCCCAGGCTGAAGGAAAAACGACTCCAAGAAAAGCCTCATCAATGGAACCTTTATTGCAATGGAGCTCTATATTTAAGATTTCCTTGGCACAAGGAGAAAGAAGCTGCCGAGAGAAGATCTGGTCCTTTCTATTAGAAGCTTTGCAATATGGGGCAATTTGAGTTTCTTAAAAATAAAACTGAAAAGGCAACTCATAGATTAGTAAATACCTAAAAAACTTAATGTACACAAAACTGCTTTGTATACATGTACATATATTACATTTTTGATTGTATAATTTGCAAAAATGGCAAATTAGGCTATTTACACTGTTTCAAACATTTAATTTCAAATGAGCTACTCTCTCAGACAAATAAGGAAAAGAAGATTGAGGCATATCCAAATTTTCCAAATGTTTATTACCTACTGAGGGAAATCATAACAAAGTCTTTAAAGGGTAAATAGAAATGTTCCCAGCATTAAACAGTTAACTAGGACCAGCACATTATCAGGATATAGATATCAATCCTGCTTTAAGAGGGAAAGAAGCAGAATGTGGGGCCCAGGGAAGCGTTTCCCACACTGGTTGTGCTCAGGGCAGTGTTTCTCACGCTGGTGGTGCCCAGGGCAGCCTTTCCCACACTGGTTGTGCCCAGGATAGTGTTTCCCACACTGGTGGTGCCCAGGGCAGTGTTTCCCACAATGGTGGTGCCCAGGATAGTGTTTCCCACACTAGTTGTGCCCAGAGAAGTGTTTCCTACACTGGTGGTGCCCAGGGCAGCATTTCCCACACTGGTTGTGCCCAGGGCAGTGTTTCCCACACTGGTGGTGCCTAGGGCAGTGTCTCTCACTCTGGTTCTGTCTAGACCAGTGTTTCCTGCACTGATGTTGACTAGGGCAGTGCTTCCCACAGTGGTGAGGTCCAGGGCAGTTTGACCTACAGTGATGTTTGGACTTAACTAGGGAGAAGGAAACAGTGGCTTTGCTTATGTTCCCTTTCTGGTGCTATTTTTATCAGAGCAAACAACAATTTATTTTAAATTAATATATTTCTAGAGACTTGTCATGAATTTTTCTTGTGGACACTTATCAAAGCTATGGGTAAGCATAGCAGCTGTAGCACAGCTGTATCGTCATTGAAAAAGGCCACATAGTCCAAGGCTGAACAGTTTCAAGCCTCCAGAACTGCAATTCAGCTCATTCGAAGAATTTGTCACCTTGCCCCTCCCACAGTTGTCCGCCATTGACCAGCTATAAAATCATAAACCTTCAAATATTGGTATTTAATTCACAGTTAATTTTGCAACCTTTATTTGCCCTTGTTACAGAAGGATTTCTATTCTCTTAATAACATTTGCTTAATTTGCTGCTGAAAACCTGTAGCTTTGAAGTTGAAGTGCATGTGAGACAATTTCTAACATAGTGTTTGACAACCTCTGCTTAACCATCCATGTAATGTCCACGGTAATTGAGATTTAATGCCTGACTGATGTGGAGGCACAACTTAATAGCAACACTGAAACTTAATGTAGGCCCTCAAGAAACAGACTAATTGACTCTGCTCTTTTTGAGTCAGTTACACAGATGGGAGTTTATACCTCGCTGTTTTCCCTTGAGCAGGTGGATGCTACAGGGAAGTATATTTCAGTGCGTTAGTTCACAGAGGGTCCGGTGTCCATTAGCACTGGAGTCAGATGTTACTGTGGCTATTAATTGGCATGAAAAGGCTAGTATCATCTGGAAGAATCATGCTTAGTACAAGACAAGAACAGAAAAGGTTACACAATCCTTTGTGTGGAGCATTATTCCCTAACAATTTTCCTGGGCATCTCCCTTCAGCTCATTGATTTCTATCCTGATTGTGTCATGTTCATCTGCAGTTTGAGAGGTTATTCCCATTTCCTTTTGATCATTTTTTCTGCCTGCTCAGCTCTCTTCCATATTGTATGTCACTATCACTAATCACAACTGTCTGCTGTCAATAAAATGACATGTTTGATATGTACAAGCTGTGACATTCAGAATGGGTGGTTCTGGCAGTCACTGCATAGAGCTTAAATTCAGTATTCTTACAGGTCCCACTGTAGCCTGTACTCATTGGGTTTTTTTTCTTCTGCATATTCTTTCTGTGCATTGTTGCCAGTGACATAAAGCTTCAGCTTCAAATTCATAATCCTCCTTCAAGATGACTGGAAGGAACACTGTTATGATCTGAACACAGGTGATATTGGAGCACTTAGTCACAAGACAACAGCCACCTTAAAGTTACGAGTCTCTCCCCTCCTGCCCTCTCATAAAGCTCTTTCATTTATCAGCAACATGAAGTTTTGAAGTTTTGTTTTCAACGGGAACTATTCAACAGATAGAGGAAAGAAAATAGCATTCTCTAAAGGAAGACAGCATTTTTTTTATAATCAGTTGCAGCAATTTGAATTCCTTGTACTCAAAAATCATCTAAAAAGCAGACCAGTATTTTCATCAAAACACCAAGACATTACAAGAAAGTAATGGTCTGTATATGGAAGACACAACTTAATTCAAGCTTTTTCATTAACTGTAGATGCAGTCATAATTATATAAATAGCTATACAAATTTATGTTTGTAAACTCTAACCACATTAACAGTAGAAAGGCTACCATAAGGACACATGTTCAAATTGTTCATAGCAGCATTGTTTGTCATAGCCAGAACCTGGAAACAACCTAAATGCCCCTCAACCAAAGAATGGATAAGGAAAATGTGCTACAGTTACACGACGGAGTTCTACACAGTAGAGAAACAGAATGACATCTTGAAATTTGCAGGCAAATAAATGGAGCTAGAAAATGTCATATTGAGTGAGGGAACACAGACACAGAAAGACAAATATGTACTTACTCAAAAATGGTTTTAAAATATAAAGCAAAGAAAACCAGCCTACAAATCACAATCCCAGAGAAGCTAGACAACAATGAAGACCCTAAGAGAGACATACATAGATCTAATCTACATGGGAAGTAGAAAAAGACAAGATCTCCTGAGTAAATTGGGAGCATGGGTACCATAGAAGAGGGTTGAAGTGGAGGGGAGAGGCAGGGAGAGGATCAGAGAAAAATACATAGCTCAATAAAATCAATAAAAGAAAAAGATCCATCTCCGACTTAAAGACGTAGATGCTCAAAGAAAAGGTGCAGCCCTCGTTAAGACTAACAAGTTACCAACTTTACTAAGATTAGTTTTCAGTCTGTGTTAGCATTAATATTGTGACTTTGACTTTTTCTATCAGTTCATGGTGTGATTTACTCTATATGTATATTTAATAATTGGTCATGTAGGCTTCAGTGTTGAATTTATTATGCAACATTCAACAAGATTAACAGTATTGAGTAGCAGTCAACTTTTAATAAGAATTACAAATGCTATCTCCAAGCTAGAGACAAGAAAAGTAATCACTGCAATCAATCAGGTGGTTTAATCAGTTTTGAAATTGGAAGCAACCATGCATCATGTCGGGGGAAAAAAAAACTCAAAATAATAGGATAAGATGCCTTTGCTGTAGAAGGAGATAAAGTAATCTCTAGGAAATATGAGTCAGTTACCGAGTTTCTGGATCATCTGCTCATTACATCGAGTTTCCCATAAGCTGTAAAACTTGTTCTTCAAGTCTTTTACTTTCCTACAGACAGATCCATCTCAATCTGTACATTATGTAAATTATATAATATTATCTGTGTTCTACATTGGAATAAGCTTAACACAGAGAATTTTTATGAAAACATAGATTATTATAAGCAGTAAAATTTTGTTTTGTTCTATAATCCAATCCTAGTTTCTTCCATTAACTTCATTAATTCTTTCAACACAAAAGTTGAACACAGTATAGCATTCACAGGTACATGAACTAGGACACTTATGAGAAACCGAGTTGTGTCAAATGAATGACATTGTGGAAAGATGAACTAAAGTATACCACAAATGCACAAAGCATGAGTCTTCCAAACTACTTGTAAAAATTGATTATTTTTCCATTTACAAAATAGATTCAGGACAATTTAAATTTTTAAATTTTGTCTGAAGAACACCACAATTGTGTATTTATGTAAGAGAGCACACCTGTCAGCTTCTATACATAACCATATACAGTATTACATAAGAAAAACAGCAGTTCAGCTGGAAAAAAATAACAAGTACACATAGATTCAAGTTTCTTTATCTGGGGAAAGAAATAAAAAAAGAGGCTACTTGTTTGAGCTTCCACATGCTGAAACTCCTGCCTTTCTCCTGTGCACAGCTAGTTCTAGAAAGTTGAGCTCTGCACAGAACTACACGGGATATACAAGTGTTCTATTATATCTCAGATTTACAGATGTTGCCATGAAACTGTGAGGGAACTGATTAGTATACTAACAATCGACAGGCATACTACCTGTTTTCACTTCATACAATACATATTGAATGATGAATTTAATATGAAACTATAGAATATGCAGAGTTTTTTCTGAGACGTTAAATAGTATTCCAGTGGAGCACAAAGCTTAACCTTTGTTAATGCATGTAGGCTCCAAATCAGACATTTTAGCTTCCTTTATTCAAAACTATTAACATTAAGTGTGATGAATTTTTCTGCCAGCTGGTTCAGATATTCATTATAAATAACCTAGCATTTTTTAAGAAACTGAATACCATCCTGGTCAGTCTATATTAGTCTATGTTTATATGCTGTTTTCTCAAGTAGTCACTTCATACCTATGGTTTACAAAAAGGCCAACAAGTGGGGGAGGTGAAGTAGTCTCTGCTGTATTACAAGAAACACCAGGATAAACTATACGAAGAATCATATGGGTTACATGAATGTAGAAAGCACACCCAAGTTTAGGAGTGATGAAACAATGTACACCCTGCAATATCCAACTATAACAGAACACTTTGATGGAAAATCTGACAGTTGTGTAAGGATAAAATTCAAGCTTTCAAATAGCAGTATTAGAAGAGATGGAAACAAAGGCCTCCAAACTCCCTGTTGTAAAATATTGATATTTACAGACCATTCAAGTGCCCTTCACTTCCTATCAGGATGTCCAGTCCTATACATTTTTTGAACTTTTGGCTAGGATCAAGTGTGGGATGTCTAACTCTGACAGTCAGCATTAACACAGCAGGGTTAGCCAAACATACCAAAGTATTTAAACAATTGTTTTTGGATTGTTTTCCTGGACAGAGAAAATTACAGAGTCATGCTAGTTGAAGTTGAAGAGACTACAGAATAAAAAAAGAATTCAATGGACATACAAACAAAGGAGGTCTAATTCCTGCCTTAAGTTTCAGGTTTCATTTTTCTTTCATTTGAAAGCAAGTCTCTGCAGGTACCATTCAGTTATATGAAAGTGAGACATTCAGTTTACTCAGCTCATATGTTAGGAGGACTATATGCCAACAGTCTGTTGAGCACTGACAAACCAGCAGGAATGAATTCACATACCTTAAGAAACATAAACTCCATTAAGGAGACAGCTTCATGACCATAATGAAAAGCAACTTGCTAAGGGCATTGGCAGAGAGGGAACTGTGTACACCTGACAAATTAAATGTGTTTAACTCTGGGCACAACTTACAAAGGCAAAAGGTTGAGTTATTATAATCTAGCAGTCTTTAAGAACTAATTAGACAATTGTCAAGTGTTAACTACTCATTGTACATTTGTATGTATTTTATGTATAGGCTTCATATTTTTATTCACCTACATATTAGATATCTTACTATAGTAATTATCTTTATATTTATTATAAACATCAGACAGTTTGAGATTTAAGTGGTTTGAATAACTTCAGGAAATTAACACATTTATTAGCAACCAAACCTTTTATTTAGAGTCAAAACCGGGTTACTCAATCTTTAAGTCATCTAGATGTTTAACCACTTGGGTGGAAAGCTCAAGAGTGTCCATTTCATTTGCCCTTTCGATTGAGTCACAAGCCCATGTGAAACTTCCCAAGATGCAATTTATCATTTTCAAATTAGTAAATTAGCATTTAACAGTGTAATGAACATTTTGAATTAGCTCGTTTATTACCCAAAATAAATACAAAGACATTTGTATTGCCTTGGCATTAATGTTGCTAACTCTATGTGCATATCAAATATGCCTTGCATAAGGTTTCTGTATTCTTTTAGAATCCATGATAAAAGAAGTTTTAAGTAAGAGAGCAAGCACACTCAAAAGCAAATCCAATATTATCTATTAAGTGCATACACTCTTGACATGAAAGCACTTGAACAAACAGTGATCATTCTTGCATGACATGAAGATTCATTTCCAAACAGCATCTGTTCTGACTACTGAAGAGTCCTCAAATCAATGAGGTATGTGCAACTAAAGCCCTCAAAAATCCTTTAATATAATATGTCCAAATATTTTCTGGTACTATTGTTTATGCAGTGAACCCTTTTACAGTGGCATTGTCATTTGGAGCAAACACACCCATAAAGAATGTTTGAGGCTGAAGCAATGATAATAAAGAACAGGAGAAATAACCATTGTACTGTCTCCTTCAGAGGGAACCATAACATCATCAGTGTCAGTTATTTAGATCTTGGGCAATAATAGAGATTGGTGGATCAGCTAGAATAATTGGCAAGGTACAGGTAAACTTGGTCCTGAATTCCACATACTAATGTCTAAATACATTTCTTTCAGCATTCTTAGAAATAATCCAGAATATTGAGAATTGTTAAAAGATACACTTGAGCCATTATGTTTCTGTAATTTTACCTAGATTCTCTGATTATATTACAGAAGTGGAAATGCTCAATGTCATTTAATATTCACCCCAGTCATCCAGAGCTCATTCATTACTGATTATCCTGTACTGCTAGACCAATTCGTTTTTATTAAGAAAGCAGAACAAGTAAGAGTTTAATCTTCACTATTTTTTCTCTAGTACCTTTTTTGTAGCAATACTCTAAAGTTGATCCTTTCCTCTTTGTAGCATAGAAAAATTCTTCACTCTTAAATAGACTTTTTAGTTCCAAATATGTGTAGTATGTTGTACGTCCTATATGTGCATGTACATGTGAGTACATATGTATATGTAATATAAATTGTCCTCTAATGTTTTCTTCTCTTTCAGTACAGGCAAGAGACAGGCAACGATTGAAATAATCACCACCTCGAGTTTTCCAATAAAATCATGGACACACTTGCTATTTGTATTACTCTATCTCTTAGCAAAGGTTACCATATTTTACTATGAATTACTCCTCTGAAATCCGCCTTATATTTTAATAAACAGTAATATTCATTCTTAGTTTTTCTTCCAATTTCCTCTGATATGAAAACTTTAATATTTGAATTTGTCAGGACACTCAAGATACTCAGGCTGTAAAGATTTGTAAGCAGTCTCCACTCACATAATATCAGACACAATCTATTATATACAATATTTTTAGTTTTCCCTTCTCCATATAAAGGCTTTTTCAGAATCTAAATCACACCATTCCTTTTTATCCTATTTCAGCAGGTGGGCGGACAATGGACTTCTCAAATTCAAAATGTCTTGAATATTAAATGGTAGGGGGAACTCATTCATAAGAAAGAATCTCTTTCTCCAGAGATTCTGAAAAGATGTCAGGTCTCAGTCATTAAAGTAACAGTTATAAGCTTAAAGCCCCAGGAAGTCTGGATATGCAGCCAGCATTACTGAGAAACCTGGTTTACAATTATTTCTCTCTACTTCACATGCTAACTGAAAGGAAAATCCTTGCAGACTCTGCTCCAGCCACTGCCTGTTAAGGACACCTCTTTTACTTCTTTCATTTCTCTTCAGTGCACACTAGTGTTTCTTTCCTTTTCTATTTTTACTTTCTTTGTTAGTTAATGTCTGGCCTTGTAATGTCTGTGCTTATACATGTTAGCTACAGTCCCCTCAAATTATACTGAAAGATAAACTCTTAAATATGGTCTAAAACATCAGGTGACTCTGCTTTTCCCTAATTCTTCATTCTCACACCTGGCCACATCTGGTTTTTCTGCCATGTTTCACAGCCCTTCAGTCTTGATGCAATGTCTCTCTATTTTTTCCAGTCAGCCTACAAAAGACTAAAGTACTCACATTTTCAGCATGGCCTTTACATTGTTTTGCATTCTCTACAATGACCACCCAACAAATCTGTCTTAATTGTGAATAATTAGAATACTCTAAGCACAATGCCAAGCGATTTGCAAGAGATCACTTGTATACTATAAAACAGTGCCTTAAAGGGGGTATTGTCACTGTTCTCAATTTAGTAAAGCACAAAGAGGTTACACACAATATCCATGAATATTTGGACAGGAAATGTGAAGCTATACTTTGAATTTCAAGTATTTGACTTGACATCATACACTTACAATTACTAAATTCAAGCATTTAAATATGTTTTTTGATCTATTTATTTTTACAATAACTGTTAGTGATAAAAACTGGAAATATTTACTCTGCATAGTTCTATGAGTTTGGGCATAAACATACACTTTTGAAATTACCACCACAGTAAAAATAATAAGGCTTCCATTCACCTTCAGAATTCTTTTCTGACCCTGTGTGATTGTGCTTTCATTCTTGGTTTTGAGTTTCATAAAAACAGTGTGCACCCATCTTCTTAGCACACTTCACCACACACTACTATAAACTGTAGTCACCATGCTGCACGCATCATTCAACATCTTAGACATGTGACTCGAGCCTCATTTCTCCTGAGGAGGAATCCTTTACCTACTCACACAGAACCTGCTAAATGCATCCCTACCTGTTTCTCAGGCTCTGATTTTCAGACACATCATATAGGATCGTGCACTGTTTTCTATTTTCTAGCCGACTTCTTTCACTGTTGTTCATATGTATCCATGCTGTCACACACATGGCATGCTTCCCTTCTTTTTAAAGACTGCTAGTCACTTTATGTAAATGTCACCCTTTTCCCCTCCAAGGCATTTGTGAGAAGTTGTGCAGTTTTCCTTTCAGGACTATTATAAGTAGTGCTGCAATCAAAATGACACTAAAGCTTCTCAAATAATGATTTCAAATATTTTCACTTTATAGCACATGTTGGGTGATGCTGCAAAGCAGTTGAAATTCTCACTTCTCTGATAACCAGGGATGGTGAACACATACAGAACTCTGTGGACATTTGTAAATTTTCTTTAGAGAAATGCCTATATGTGGATTTAGTACATTTTTAAAAGAAGCTAAATTATTGTATTCCATTTTGTTTTACATTTTGATATTAATTTGTAAGAGTTTTTTTTTACTTTTTAGAGATTAAACACTTTCATGCAAAATTTTAAATATTTATTTTATTCTATAACTTATCATTGCATTCTTTTGCTTCCTTGGCTATTAAATTCTTTTGGTTTTATATAGTTGCACGTGTCTATTTTTGTTCTGTTGTCTATGTTAGGATTATATCCAAGGAGCCATTGCAAAAATTAGTGATTTCACTTAGGAATTAGGTTAAATCTTGCAGATTTTCCATACAAATTTATACATTAAAAGTAAAATAAAAATAAAAGACATAAAAACAATGGTTCCTCATCAATAATTAATGAAATTATATATTATTAGTGAATTGTAAGATTCATTGTATGCAAGATATTAATGTCAGTCAAAACCCTAAATAAATACATGTGTTCTTTTAACCTTCATATTAATGTTTATCATAAACCATCCAGAATACACTGTTGTCATTTTTTTTCTTATTGTCTGTTCTATCTACAATATGCAATCAATAATTAAGCAATGGCAGTACTTCCCCCAGAGAGTCAAGGTTATCGTGTAGATTCAATTTAAAGAAAAAGTATAGACCCCCTGATTTTGAGTACATCTATCAGCTAGGCAGCATCTGGTTACTTACTATGAGCAGGACAGTATGCTCTTCTTTTTTGTGGCTCTGCCTCATTTAAGATAACACTGAGATAGGTATTATTACAATATATCACATTCTGTGGATGTAAATAGGAAATCTTAGATTGAAAAATTTATTCAAAAATCTCCCAACCTTTCAACTAGGGGGCCGATCAGAATTCTCAGAACTCTCATGCTTCTCTCTGAAAGCCCATGCTAATGTTGATCATCATGACCCCCACACACCTGAACAACATGTGAATTCTGAAGGACTGGTGCACAGATGGGAAGAGGTAGTAGGAGTTAGGGAATTCGTAAACACCTGAAAATCTTTGGTAATAAAGAGAAAATTATTCAGCTAAAGAAATCAATTTCCCAACTGGCTTAAAAGCAGACCAAAACTCAGATGTTTTCTTATGTACTGTGTAGTGTTATGTTTTATGTATATATTCTTTGTCTGAAAGATGTTTCTGCCTTTATTAAGTCCAAGGGTCCTTTGTTACCTTTTATGTTTTATCATATAGCTACTTATTTATCCTAGCTACAAGAAATTATATTTTGTCTTGCCCTAGACGTAAACATTGTGAGCAAAGATGAATGTCAGAGTGTGCTTTGATAGCTTCAAAACAACAACAAATTTCCAAGAGTAATAATGAGACAAGAAGCTTTCCTACTGAAAAATGCATTGCCATGTTTTGCATGGAGAGAAGAGGGGAGGGTAGAAAGGGAGAAGGGAGGAGAGTGGGGAAAAACATATAATACATTCCTATCTAAACAATAAAATTGAGAAAGACAAAAGAAATATAACTGGAAAGGTATGTATGAGTGCTTAATTATCTGCAGTTCCAGAACATATAGTCCTAATTATCTAGTTAACACATTTTTTCATACAGGGAGGCTGTATGTTTTTCTTCATTTGCCTGCACCTGTATCCATAAAAGAAATTGTGTTTTGATGACTAAATCTGCCATTGTGTACTTCTTCTATAAAACTAGACACAGAAGGCTGTTGAATAAGAATTAATAAAACATTTTAAAATAGTTTTACACTTTGCATGGATTAGCTTGAACTTTAAAATGTTCATGAAAACACATGTGTTTGAAGCTCATATGCTTTCACTGAAGTTCACAAAGTTCATGTAATCAACTCAGAATGTACCTTAAGTGTGGTCAGCTTCCATCACTCTGAATTCTCTATGCATCAGTTGATAAGTTCTGGTAGGTTTGTGTTAGGGAAATATATATATATATATCAGCATGGTTAAAGTCATATAAAGTCTTATTTCTTAGGAAATATCAGCATTTCAAATATTGCTTAAAGTAGTGAATTAGTACATTAAAATTGTGTATACAGCACAAATATACCTTGTTGATAATGTCATGATTAACACCTACCCTTTTCATAACATTATTGCCAATCATTTATGAAATCCATGTATGATTTGGCAATATGCTGTTTCAGATTCACCAATTACAGTGTAGCAGCTAATGGTTAAAGGATTCTCATATACTTTCGCTAAAAACAGAAAAGCCTGTAGGAATCAGAGGGGATGGAGGACAGACACCAGGAGAACATGGCCCACTGAATCAACTAAGCAGGTATTGCTTGGACTCAAAGAGAATGAAGCAGCAAGCATGGGGCTTGCAAGGGTCTGCACCAGGTAGTCTGTGTGTATGTTATGGTTATCAGGGTAGTGTTTTGTGGGACTCCTTGCAGTGGGAATGAATTTGTCTCTGACTCTTTTGCCTGCTCTTGAGACTCTTTTTCACCTATTGTGTTACTTTGACCAGCCTCAATATGAGGGCTTTTTCCTTGTCTAAGAATAACTCATTTTTTGGTCCTGATTCTTTTTTATCTTTTGGAGACCCGTTCTGTTATGAAGGTAGATGGAATTTGGAAGTTTAGTGGATCTAAAGAAGAGGAACTGGAAGATATGGAGGGAGCTGGGATGTATTAAGATAAGAGAAGTATCTATTTTCATTTAAAAAACAATAATATCTGAAAGTACTCCAGAACATGGAGAAAAAAGAAAAAAAAAAGATTCCCTGTGAAAATAGGTTGGATGGATTCCCATATGGCTACATTTTAAACATGACAATACTGTTTGTCCTGACAAGTATTACAACTTTTGGCCTGGCAATCTGTTCGCAGTTTCATAGATGTACAATGTTAATGATTTCTGCTTCCTCCAGCAGGAGATGTACCTGTTGTTATAATGCTATCATTAAAATTGTTCACACAGTATCTAATTAATTTGAAGAAAGTTTTCGACAGCACTTCTTAAACAACATTTTTCATGGGCAGGACGATTAAACACCGTAATGCTGTTCTTAACTCACTCAGAACATAAGAAAAACAATTACTGACTTTGATTTATAGGGATTTGCTTTCAGAACAAGAACTTCACCCAAGACAATGTTTTTCAAACACATTTCCAATTCTTATTTATTAGAATGAATGAAAGATCTCCCGAAGTGATCAGCAATAAATTACCCTCTTGCTAGGCTACTACAAAAAAGGAGCTACTGTCCTACTAAAATTCAATTATATATGCATCACATTTTAACATATAATTGGACAAATATATAGGGTAAAACGATACACATGCCACAGATAAAGAAAAACAGACTGTCCCTTAAAGGGGAAATAATAGACACAATGTCAGGCATGTTCTGCTGTAATGATGCCGTCCTTCCTTTGTGATTTTGTTACATTTTAAAGCCTTCTTTAGTAACTTCTCTAATTTTTGGCAAATGATTATTTTGATTTTTCCTTTTTTCCATTAATAAGGATGTTGTTTATTTAAACTGAGGCAGACTAGAGAGTATAAGAGTAAAATAGATCTCTTTACAAATATTCTGAAAAAGGGGATATTAATCCAAATTTATCATCTTCACTGCTGTTTCTGCAGCATATACAATGATCATTTTAATGGGGAATATATCCACTGAGCTTGACCTGCTTAGATCCTACAAGTGTTGGGTGGTTGTTCAGTCATTGGTCATCATACAGGGTATACCACTTTCTTTGCTGAAACCATCTCAGTGATCCTTAGAAGTAATTTTTACTTCTCATGCTCTGTTTATTCTAATCAGAATGTGGAGAAGCGTTCTTGGGCTTCACATGTGGCTATGGACAAAGGCTCTCTTTATCATGGGTTTAAAAGGAGAATTCTAAGCAGAAACACAACTGGTGCAGAATATATTTTATTTAAAGATTGTATTGTAAACATAAGCATGTTGGGCTACAAATAGAATATTAAAAAGAGGTTTACTTGTACTGGCTTTAAAATGAATTATTCAGATGGTGAGCATAATACCACAAAACCTGAGAGACAATGAACACATTATGTGTCTTTTTTCTTATGCTCATTTATTTTTACTTAATAAATTGTTTAATATTAAAACCTTCTATCCTCTTAACCTTCTTTGTAATTACTTTCTCTAGTCCAAGGCCAGTTAAATCTTGATAAAATTAACAGTCTATTCAGTGTGATTTTAGAACATGAGAATAAAACTATGTTGAATGATAACATGACCCCTCTTCTTTCCACTTGATCACAGCATCCTTCACTTTTTACTTAGTATCCTTCTTCATGGTCATCCCTTAGGAAAAAGAGCCATAGTTATCATGTTGGTTGTCCCAGAACTGCTTGATGAAAGGATTGAAAATGTTTCCAATTAACCCCCTAAAGAAAGAATTCAGAATGTCAAGTAACAATCACTGTGACCTTCACTCTCTCAAACCCTCATTGTTTATACTGAGTTACTGGTATCTGAGTCATAAATAGAGACATTAAGGTAAAGCAGACAGGGAATGCAGTTTTTCAATGTCTATTTAATGAAGTTCTTGTCTTCTAGTTTTGGAGAATCCCTTGCCTTCACAGTCTTTGTATGTCATACAGGCTCAAGGCTTCCTATAACCTTGTGGATATCTGCAACTACAAACTTCTGGACCAATTTCTCCTGGGGAGATATAAACACATATCTCTTCATCCCAGATAGCACATCAATAACAGACAGAAGAATGATTCCATCAAAGTTCAATCTTAATAACCAATGAGCCTTTTGGTATGGCTTACAAAACACAGGCAAGATGTTATTACAGGACCTTGGGTGACCCCCAAAGAGCTGAATGATCACAAAGTCAGTCTGTAATCATAGCTGATGACTTCAAAGAAACTGTAGTTTGTTTGAAAGCATGGAGGCCCATCTTCAGTTAATATTTTATTTCCTATACATTCTAGAATCTCCCAAGATTACTTTCATAAGTAAAGATCAAAAAATAATGGTTGGGGTCTGACAGGAAGGTCCTGTGAACATTTGTTTCCCATTTTCTGGTGACTTCAATACCATAGGTTGAGCGTTCACTGTTCTCTGGCTGAAATATTTGCCATGGCTACTTGGACAAGGTATTTTCTACTCTAGCATGACAACCGTGGAATAAAAGCCAACTCCAATGCAAACCCTTCCTTATTCTTCATGTAAGAGTTCAGGCACCAAAAAGTTAATCTGTTTTAGTGGGATTTCTGACTTTCTCAGTTCTAATTTTGTCTAGTACTTTCCATACAGTACTTTCTGCTGTATTTTTTACCTTGTGGTTGTCTTACTTTATTCAACCTTTCCTTATGACATATTCATTTCATAAACCAATTTCACATAAATGTAAGTACATGTAAGATTGTAACTCCCAGCATGGCTTTAGTGTATAAAGTATTAAACAAAGGTCACAAATTATTTATATAAAAATTTTTGGTGAAATTACAGTAACACTGAAATTACCTAATCTCATATGCATAGTGGAGCTTTTATATCTTTAGAATCTATTAAGGCAAAATGTTTCAGGAAGGAACATGAGTAAATATTAAATGCTTTTGAAATTTAAATGCATGATATGAAATTTAGAAATTATCAAATTATTTATAATTTATAAAAATTTTAATAAATTATGTTAACTCTCATACATATAATTCATTTGTCACTAACTTCCTTTTCAAAATAATGCTGACTGTATATGTGTCACTGCTTAGTAGCTTTAGGAGGTAGTATTATAGAATAAGAATACATAATGATATTTGAGAAGTTTATGGTGAATAATTTTATGGTCTCAGAAATGAAAAGCATGAAAATGGAAATAATTCTGGGTAGATTCAAAAGCACTTATTAAGTGAAATGCATTTTCATTCACTAAATTATGCCAAAATTATAATTTGCATGTGCTGACAAATTTTAGTCTTAAATAAAAACATGAATTCTGAAATCTTTAAATATTTTATTTCATATTTGCATTTTACACTTCCAACTATGTGACATGTTAAATCTATATGTGCTATTTCTTAATTTCACTTACAAACATAGAGAAATTATATTAGTAGAAAACATGTCATGAATGTTTGATTTATGTTGGAAGCTTTAGATATTAGATAATCATGTAGCCTCTGCTTTCACTTCCTTGTGGTAGCCACTATAATCTAATGGGATATGAAATAATATGGAGAAATACAGCAAAGAGTTCTGCAGAAGGTATGTGATGTATTTGAACAGAAAATGAACCTACCTTAATAGATTTTCTTCAACTTTCTATATATACTTATTGAGAGTTAGCAATCAATAACCTTCTTATAGGGAAATACTGTAGCCAATAAATGGGCCATGATATATATACATATATATATATATTACATACATATATATATATATAATTAACTATTCCTACCACTGTTCTAACTCTGATAATAAAAGCTTGATACATACTCATTATAGAAAAATGTTGAGTAGAAGATATTTATCAAGTAATTTATAAGTTTCTTTAAAATACTTTTGATAGGTAATGTTTATTTTTGAGAATTTTATAATGTTGAACATATTTAGAAATAGATAATATAATCTGCATGTGGTTCTCAGTTGTACTCTTTGGGGAAAATTTAAATACAATGTAAAAATTTTATTGTCATTTTAAATAAATATCTATCTATATCTATTTGTGACTGACTATATAGTATCTAATTACTCATCTTTTAAGCTTTCTTTATTTTGCATTTTTAGCAATTTAAACAAGTGAAGTTGTGATCAATATGATGATATATATGGTGTATCTAGGTTATTATTACTACATTACAATACAAAATATTTGTTAAAAGTAAGGAGAAATTTTTAAGGATTGTACTACATTTTGGAAAAAATTCTCTTAAGAAAAAAATTAAAATTAAATTATATTGTTTTAAGTATTAGGAAACTCCAATGACCATCTGATAGTTGTCTTAAAAATAACTACTATTTTCTCTGCAAATTCTCGTAAGGCATGCAATGACAGCCTTTTCTGATTTTCTGATCTGTTTCTAATAAACATTTTTTATTAGTTTTATTTTACTAAATGGAAAATAAGTTTAAAGCCCAGATGTGTAGTTAATAGACTATTTTGTCTACATTTATAAGTCTTTATAGGATAAAGGAGATTGTTAGACTTGGTATTTAGGCAGACATATGCCTGATCCTATCAGCTCCCAGTCAACATTCAGAGTGATTTATTACTTCTTTCATCTAGAAGAAGTAGTTTCAGAGAACTACTCGACTGTTTATTCATCAGTATAGAAATACTACCTTTTCATGACTATTCTGAATTAGTCAGGAAGTAGGCATAACATTTTTATCTCCTTGCAATTAACTACAGAGATATTTTCAAGCAACAGCCAAACCTACAGGCATCCCATGTCTTTTGGAATAAGCACTAGAATCATTGCTACAGCCAAGACCTTCCTATGTCAACTGCAGCACGCTGAATAGTCTCCCCAGGTCTGACTCTTTGCCTTTTTTTTTTCAGATGTTAGTCATATTCTCATTACTGTGACAAAAGTAATGTGTAACCATCTCTTAAATAGACATAGGCTAACTTGGCTCACATTCTCAGAGGCCTGTTCATGTCCTCTTGGTTTCCATGGTTTGTGGTTGATAGAAAAACAATGCATCATGAAAACAAGTGCATGTGAGTGTCAGTTGCTCATTTCAGGGTAAAGTTAAGATGTACAGGGATATGCTCACAGTGCTTCCAATCAAGTCCAAACTTTTAAGATTTACACGGCTTTAATTCTTCAGCTGGTAAAACAAGCTGTGGCAAAACTGTGGGGCATTCCAGATCCAAACTACAGCACCAAGGCTATTCATTCTGCAGATGCTTCACTTTGCAAAATGTATATCATATTAATAGGTGTCTTTGTTCCCACACTCATCAGAAGGCTTCTGTATCCATCCTGTCAGAAACAATAGTCTGCTCATATACAATACTCTATTCTCAACTACTAGGTTCACCTCCTGCCTTCCCTACCTTCACTGTTTACAAATCCACACTTCACACTGGCTCCTTATGTCAGCCTTTGGTTACTGCCGGCCTGACTTCCTAAGATGGAAACTCTTTTGTGTCAGGGACTTTGAGTTTGTTTGTATCAGCATACTTAGTGCTTACAGCATGTCTGGCATATGGTGGGTTTAAAAAAAAAAACCTGTTGCAAGGATGAATATTTAAATCCGTATGTTCAAAATGATAGTTAAGCCCTCTAAAGCTTGGCTTCTCATTTACAAAATTGGTATCATCATGGCAATATCCACTCCACTGAGATTTACTGAAAGTCAAATAGCATAATGAATATGAAAGTCCTCTTAACATTACAATGGAAATTCTATTTCACTGAGAAAATACTCTTTGAAGCAAATTATTATTGAATATATTAGATTTCTCTCATTCTCTTATCTTAATATCCTTGTTTCTCTTCTCTCTTGGAATTAAAACATGTCAACACAAACTTATTTAATTATAGAACATGAAGCAGATACAGTACGAATAATTTATATATAATCTCACAGAAGTCACACAATTCATCACAGAAGGAAGGTAGAGTTGTCTTTTCAAATCCAAAATAAAGTCTTTGAAAAACATCTATTTGAATCAGAAAAACAAATTTCAATACTCACAAATTATTAATGTTTCAAATAGGCTCATTACATAAGTATTATTTTTGAAAACGGTTGCATTTGTCCTTTTCTATGGATACAAGTTTACTCTAAAATAGTAAAATGTTTAAAATTTGCATTAATAACTTCATTGTTAGCAGGGCAGTGGTGGCGCACGCCTTTAATCCCAGCACTCGGGAGGCAGAGGCAGGCGGATCTCTGTGAGTTCGAGGCCAGCCTGGTCTACAAGAGCTAGTTCCAGGACAGGCACCAAAGCTACAGAGAAACCCTGTCTCAAAAAAACAAAAAAAAAATTCATTGTTGTATATCAAGAAACTCAACTCTCATGAACTCATTCATTACATGGATCAATTCTAACAAATGATAGACTGTTTATAAAACATGTAATAGTTATTCTGAAAGTGAAAAAATAGTTTGTTCCTCAACATCTCTAAAATACAATATGAGGAAACAATTAACTAATCCACTAGAAATTTAGTCATCATTATTTTCCTCTTCGGAGGTATAAAGACAGTTAATTGGCTTAAATGACTTTAACTCAATGCAAATTCCCTGGCAAACTATCTATTTTCTAAATTAATACATCTTCTCACTTATCTCATTCAAATTCATATCTGGTTCCAAAATATAAAAAGTAACTCTTATATTGATAGGTTTTTGCAATATTGAGAATTACAGAAATGGAAAAATTTTTCCAAAATTATAATAAAAATTAGTTGCATCCACAAACATTTATGCTTACATATGCATATATAATTATGTAAATTTTCCCAAAATACTTAAAAATTTATGAAATTTATGGTACCTATAAATCCATAGCATTTATCACGGAACAATAAACCCTTTAAGTTAGAATGAAAATGAAAGACTTACATTTATTTCTTGTGTTGAGGATGAATTTAAAAGGCAGCTAATGTATTACCAAAAAAAAAAGTTGCACATATCAGTCTGAATTCATCAATTTGGTAGCTAATTAATTATCAAACTATGACTATGAGTTGAAATGATTTTCAATGGAATGATATCCCTTAAGACAGTTTTCCCCCTGAGAAATAAAAAGAATGACAATTCTTACAAAAACAGAAGGAGTGACATATACCTAAGTAATGCCAGTAGAGAATTTACAGTTGGATTTTATTCCTTTTCTGTAATCACACTTTCAGTGACAAACTGCAAAGGGAAAAATCTAATTTTAGACCTTCTGAGTTCCCTCAGTTTTTATACTCGTTGTGCTGGTTATACATTAGAACTCAGATGAAATTTATAATCACATACAGCAATGCAGCAATTTAGTATAATTATTCTGTAATATAAAATGTGTTAGAAAAATGCTAATAAGTGTAAATGCTTAAATGTTAATATAATTCAAGGCCAGGAAGAGAAAGGTTGTACCTTAGCATTCGTAGTGCTCACTGCTCGCTGACCAATCAGTGACTGCCTAAGTCCTTCAACTTTCTCTTGTAATTTTCTCTCTATTCTGTTTTACGTAAAACTAGATTGACTTGCCTCTTATCTAAGTTTTCTCACTGACTTTTTCACTTGGTTGTTTTAAGACTAATTGTAGGTTCTTGATCTAACATATAAGCTTTCCAAGTCTTCAGATTACTTAAGGCAAAGCCAGTTACCCTAAATTTGTGAAAATCATTTGAGTATAACATGGGAGGCACTCATGAATTAGAATCCAAATCTGGTTTGATGTTTCTTCAAATCTTTTAACCTCTCTTCTTTTTTTTAGCTGTGAAAATTATTTATTATATGCTTTTATTTTTTATTTATTTTATTATTTTTATTTTTATTAATTATTTATTAAAGATTTCTGCCTCCTCCCCGCCACCGCCTCCCATTTCCCTCCCCCTCCCCCAACAAGTCCCCTCCCTCGATGCTCACCTTACTAGACCTGGAAGAAGGTGGGTGATCCTTGGACTTCCCACAGGGCAGGGAACCCTGATTCCTCTCTTCTTTCTTGCTCCACATCTGTACAGATTGATAAGAGTTAAGAAGATAGGTATGTTTAATCTGAATTAAATACTATACCACAACAGGAACTTAACTCAATTATATTGAGTATATATAGAGAGAGATAATACATATATAAAGTATGATTTTTTTAAATATAATTTATATAGAACAGTTCAAACTATTGAGTTTAATTTTTTCAAAGATTGATAATAATATTAATAAATATCTTTTCTTTTTCATGGCTAGAAAATATTTAAAAAATTTCAAGTACTCTCATTTGACACTTGAAGGTAGTTCAAACCATGTGAAAAATGACCAGTTTCTAATCAAATAACAAATGTTCCCATCTAGTCCGCTTATCTTGCTTTCTCAAGTCATTTTCTGACCTACTTGAAGCCATCTGCTCACAGCAGAAAATCTTATCATGTGAGTCATCATCATGCTTGAGAATGAACTGAATTTACTATTTGCAGAGAGGCTCAAAGAGCTCACATTCTGGACTGGCTCTGTATTCACTGCTCTACCTCAAGACCAGAGTTTAGATCCCAGCACACATAGTGAGCCTTAATACTGACTACAGGTCCAGGTCCAGTCAATAAGTCCAATAAAAGAGAACAAAACAAAACAAACAAATGAAAATAATCACTCCCCATGAAAAACCTTGAAAAATAAGCAATTGTAGAATAGCTATGTAGTGTTGCTGTTTTAACTGTATCTAATACTTGCTGAGTTTTGTTTAATAATTATGTATTAAATTTAATGGGGCTCTTTATTTATAGTCTATATTCTTATGTGCACTCCGCCAGTATAAAATATGTGAAACAATTTTAACTACAGTGATTTCTTTGTGGTACAAATAAGCACTAGAATAAAAGCATAGCTTCTAGTGTTTTGCTGACAGTGACCACTAGCAAACAGACAGACGACCAATGTGTTTTAGAAAATCTTATACAAATTTCAAGCTACCAGACTAAATATATGTATATATATATATATATGTGTGTGTGTGTGTGTGTGTGTGTGTGTGTGTGTATAATTATTTTATAAATAATACTTTTCATATAAACTTTGCATATGGACCAAGTGCTAGTATTATGAGAACAATTTGACTTAAACCGAATTCTAATGATCTCTTACAAAATCTCTCAAACAAAACTAAATAAAACAGTTGGTTTTTCAAGACCATTTTATTAGTTGTTACAAGAAACAGAACTGATAGGAGGAATGTGTGGGTATATAATATAAACGTATATATATATATATATATATATATATATATATATATATATATATATATTGTCTCTTTTGAATGATTTACAGGCTGTAGCACAGGTAGTTCAACAATGGCTGTCTCGTATGGGAGAGGCCAAGACTATAGTAGTTGTTAAGTCCAGAAGTTCAGGAAACTAGATGCTTCAGCACTTCCAATCTGGTGCTGGAGTCCTCCCCTGACTCTTAAAGTCCTTGATGATGGGAATAATTTCTGCCCTTCCAGGGATATAATATCGGTTTAAGTGACTATTTCCCCTGTTAACAGCAGCTTCAATAGCTTCTATTTGAACTTTTCAACCACAATAGCCCTCACAGTACAGGTCAGGGAACTACTGTGAGAATCTGTAAATTTCAAAATTTATCTATCCTAATTCTGGAACTGAGGAAATAACCACAGGGTGAATTCAGGGGTTTAGTGGACCTGCTATGAATTGGGATTTAGGGAGCCAAAATTTTATTTTTCACAATACTTCTGTAGATTCCTACTTTAACTGGAGGGTCGCAATGCTTTTAAGGTTTCTTAGAATTAATATAAATTTATAAGTATTTAATGGCCCCAAGAAGTCTGGTTGTTTCATCTTCCTCAGGGTGTATACCATTCCCCTTATGAAAGTCTGTAGGTCCTCAAACTAGCTCTGGTCTCAAAATTTGTTCACAGGCTTACATTCCCTAATTCTGCAGTCCAATGAAGCTTTTCTATTACTTGTTCCAGGATGTTTCTCTTTATATTGTTTGAACAAAAACATAGTAGTCTTATTGCCTGTTTATTTTATTTCTGGAAACATCATGATAGACAGAACCAAAGGTCTATCTGAGTTATACCATCATAAAGATAATTTTCTGTATGCTGTTGGTTATGGGTCAGACTATAAGAGTCATCACCTTACCTGTGCTGCACACTGAGCTTTAGGCCACTGTGGGTGAATGTAGGTTTGCTGTGCTGTTCATTAATGTAAATATACTCAACTTTCTCTTGATGATTCAGTGCGGCCACCTGGCCTCTGCTACTTCTAGGAACAATTAAACCCACCGCATTTAATCCATCTAGCTGAGCAGCAGCATCTTCAACCTCAAATTCTGGCATAAGGAAAAGGGCAACAATGAAGCTCTTCACATGTACTGGTGTCCCTCTCACCGTTTTCCATCTTATCGGATTACTGGAGGCCATGTCTTATGGACCTTCCCATTGTGAAAGATTAAGTTTTTATACACTGCAGTTTTCCTGAGCCTTAAAGTCCCTTCATCAACACTAAACCAAGAGGTATCAGACATCTCCTGCTCCTTTTTAGAAGGCCTATTTTTGAACAAATGCTTCAACCAACCAATAAAACAAATGTTTCATGCCTTTTAAGATGTCCTGGCCTCAATATTAAACTTAAACTCGTCATTCTGTGGGCTTATATCAGCAAAATCAACCTAATCCAATGTTATGTTCCTGCCACAATTATCTGAATGTCTAAAATTCCATTTCCATATATTTTCATGAACTTGTGCTTCACAAGTGCAGTAGCAAACTTATTAAATTCTTTTAGTGATATTGCATATGGCCTCATGGAATACTCTTCATCTCCCATCTAGGAGGCTGTTTAACCTTGAGAATGGTTACAGGTCTAGCTGTAACTATTTCTGGGTTCCCAGGGACATATGTGTTGAATTGCCTAGCATCTCCTTCAGGGCAATTTACTCTCAGTTTGTCAGAGAGTCAAGTGTTATTTATCTAAAGCAAAGATGGTGGGGTTATTGCTAAAAGGGGTAGTTCCTCCTCTACTGGGGAAGTGTCTACCTGCTCAATTGAGATAATCTTTTCAGAATCTAGGAGTTTAAAGTCCTCAGCTACTGCAGGGTTTGCCCACCTTTTCTTTCACAAAGTAAAGGATCCCACTCCTTACCATTCAATCCTCTTGCTTTATTGATACCTTCTGAGGTTGTGACTTGAATTTTTCTTGTCATTCAGCCAATCTAATCATGAGGGCTTCCCTCAGTTTGATTTTCCACAAATTGAATTCCATGGTTGCTAGAAAAAGGTTTCTACTTCATGACTCAATAAGAAACCTCTAGAGTTTTATACGAATTTACAGTTATTCAATTGTATTACTGAGTTAATTCTCTTCCTTCATCACTGTATTCTGAGATGTTAGAAGTTGGTTAATTTGTCATGGATTACATTGTTTTTTTTTTTTGTTTTCATTCACAGATGCTAGAAGCAACCAGATAACATTGTTATTTTCCCATAAATTATCTAAATATTACATATGGAATCACTATATTTCTTGTTTTTCTCAACATTTCATTTAGTATAATTAAAAAAAAACTTTACACAGCAGACATCTAGTGCTCTTCGTATACTAGGAGAACCTTCAATGACTTCAGGTGTCTGAGAATTGCAAAGACTGCCCCAGAAACTTTAAAAATTCATTTAATAACTGTTTTTCAATAACCACTTCTTGCATGACAAGTTGTGTTGGTCATCATTCTCTAAAGGAACAGAAATGATAGAATGAATCAGCATAAACATAAACATATATACAACACACACACACACACACACACACTAGAGTTACTTACAGGATCCTATCTAGGGAGCACGATAATGCCTGTATCATAAAAGAGAGGCCAGAAATCTGGAAGTTGCTCAATCCATGATGCTGCATATCTCAGAAGTCCAAATTTGATGCTGTCATCCCAGAAAGCACTAGAGAGCTTCCAGCTTTCAACCTACTTTGGAATCCAAAGAAATAGGTCCTAACACTAGTAAAGGTATGTCTCAGCATCAGGATAGTTGAATTTATCAAAGGGCTAACAAGCAAGCAAATAGAAAAGCTTCCTGTTTTTCACTTTTTTTAAAAAAAAATATGATCTGCCATCAGAAGGTATAACCCAGATTAATGGTAGGTCCTTTCACTTCAAAAAATCCAATCAAGAAAATCCTTTAGAGTTGTGTCATCTGCTTGGATTTTAGTTGATTCCAGATGTAGTCACTTTGACAACCAATATTAGCCATCCCAGTTGTCTTCAATACAAAGATCATCATTTAAACATTTTAATACAGTATTTAGTTGTAGAAATGCCTTCAAAAGAATTGAAAATATTAAGTGAAAACCGAGAAGTCATATCACACAATCTTAATCCCAACACTAAGGAGGCAGAGGTAGGCAGACCTCTATGACTTCAAGGCCAGTCTGGTTTACAAGAGTTAGTTCCAGGAAAAGCTTCAAAGCTACAGAGAAACCCTGTCTCAAAAAAAAAAAAAAAAAAGAAAAGAAAAGAAAATATATTCCATGCCCCACTATAAATGCATCACAGTCCTTGTCCTGAATATATAAGTATATTCAATATATACGACTGAAGAAACAAATTAAATATACTGCTTGAAGAACTCTGGTGTGTGAGAACCGAGGATCAGAAAATTCTGTCATTTGATGAAGTGTGATCCACAAGAGGAAATTTATTCTTGTAAATTGGATCAAATTCCATGGCTAGGAAAGGCGCAGAACCAAGTGTAAAATTTATGTTGTCTTGCTTGATGGTTATATTATCAAATCCCTTGCTAAATATTTATATTTATATCAATAGATTTGTGGTTCTTTCAACTTTGTCTGTGAGTTTTCATATTGCAGAGAGTACTAAATAATACAGTGGTGTAGGAGGCCCTTCTGTTTGTGTGTTGCTTTCGTAGGTTAATTAATAAAAAAAAAACCCTGCTTGGCCTGATAGGGCAGAACCTAGGTAGGTGGAGAAGACAGAACTGAATTCTGGGAAGAAGAAAGTAGAGAGAGAGAGCCGCCATGGAGACGCCAGGTTAGACATGCTTAATCTTTCCCGGTAAACCACGACCTCATGATGAACACAGATTTAATAGAAATGGGTTAAATCAAGATGTGAGAGTTAGCCAATAGAAGGCTAGAGCTAATAGCCAAGCAGTGTTTTAATTAATACAGTTTCTGTATTATTATTTCACGTGTAAGCTAGCCAGGCAGCTGGGACAAACTAAGAGGCCTCACTCCTATCAACAATACAGACACATAACTGTTCAAAATTTTTAAAGTAAGGGATTGTGAATCAAGTGCCATAGATGTCTAATATATATCAAAATTACCACCAAAAATCAAGGAAAAGGGACAGAAAGATTGTAAAGCCAATAAATGTGAACGGGAGCTGTAAAGTGTTGCTCGCTATACATTACACAGCTGTTGTACACATAAAGTCAAAGCAGTTGTGGTTACTTAAACAAAATCTGCAGCAACCCAAGCCAGTTAAAACTCCCAGCATGAATAGAAGGCTCCCAATGTCTCACCTCTAGCTGAGGAGGTATTAGGAGTCGATGCTGCTGCAAGAGGGAAAATCAGGTTTATTTTCAGAATTGCCCACTCATAAGTTGACCAGTCCCCAGTGAATGACCATACATAGAGATACACTTTGGCAAGAAACAAAACAAACAAAAAGAATGAATTTGGGAGAAAGATACATTGTAAATAACCTCGGGTTTGGAGAAAGGCAATTGGCATTGCACATATTGAGGAAATTTCAAAGAATACATTTTAGAGAAAAAAAAAAGGGAAAATTATGCCATTTGAAAAAAATACTCAAGAAAATTATAGCAAGAATTTATGAATGAAACTAATCTGAAAAGATGAATGAAGATTTGCAAGCAAGTATATTTTGGAAAGAAAGGAACAATAGAGCTGTCTCTTAAATTCAATACATTTTTCTTTGTATTTTTTTTCTTTAAGGAAACTTGAATTTCACTTCTATTTTTAAACTTCATATTTAAATTGCACGAATCTATAGAAGAATTTTACTCTCTTTGCCTATCATGCCATGGATATTCTTTCACTAAGTATTTTAAAGGTGCTCATTTTAGCAGACTTATTTCTGCAATGGCTCAGTCTAGCAAACAAGCAGCAGCAAATATGAAGTTGAAATTTGCCTGAAGAATGAATAAATTCAAGCCAAGAAATACTTTCTTAGTAGAATTACCAGTTAATTATAGAAAGATGAAACATACATTTTGAAAATATATTCACAACATGCTGACTCAAGGAAAGGAGGAGGAGACAGAGAATCTGCTATTTAGATGCACAGACAGCTGAAGAAGAGCATGACCACAACTTTTACAAATGGTACAAGACAGGTCTTCATAGTAAACAGTCATTCAGATTGCTGGGCATATCTCAGTGAATACAGAGTGGGTGGGGGAAAGAAAATAGAAGAAAAGCATCTCCGCAATGACCTCCAGTTGAATAAAACTGGAAACCCTCCTATCTGAAATTGCCCTGTAATCCGCAGTTGAGTGGAGCAAAAGAAAGATTTCTATTTCACATGTTATTTTTCTTTCCCAGTTTATAACAATCTAATTCCATTTTAAATTAATGTATCTAAAGTAATATTTTTCCTATTATACCCCAGTCAGCTGTAATGCTGCCTGTTTTATCTTCAAAATTGGTTATAGGACTGTAATTTAAAATGTCATTTTTACCCATTTCTGTGCTTACACAGTAATATAGTTTTTAAAATTGTCTCAAAACACAAGCACTTTTCCTCAATTAAGGCACCATGACTGTAATGAATTTCATCCTAGTTTCCTGCTATCCTTGGTCTTGTGTATAGAGTTTCATCAAAAATCTGAAATATAAAAAAACACAAATTATAAAACAAGAAATATTTTAAATATAGTGAGCCTGAACATATATCAGCACAATGCATTATGTGTAGCAGCTACTTTTTTCAGATAAGTAAAAGTTGCATGTGTATGCATGTGTGTGTATAATCTAAATGATGCCAGATTAGGCAAAGAGTATTCTCATTTCACTTTATATCTTTAAGGCAAGGTCTATCCCTGAACCTGGATTTTTATATTATTTTTCAACTTTGCAGGATGCCATGCCAGGAGACCCTAGAAATTCTTTTGTCTGCTCTGCGTCCTTTAGTTCTGTAGTTCAGAAGTACACAGAACAGTAACAACTTCCTATATGATCGCTGAGTACTTAGCTATGATCCTCATGTTTGTGTACTAAACTCTCTCAACACTTAGTCATCCTTCCAGTCTTCTCCTTAAAACTACTTTTAAAGCTCTATATTTTGTAAGATGTAAGTCTAATTTTTTTTCCTAAATGTACTCTCAGATGAAGGAAACAATCAGAGGTAAAACACACACATTTCAGTTTTTAGTAGCATGATCTGTTGCTGCCCAAGAAATGTCCTTTAGTTAAAAGTAGTTAGCCTTCTATGACAAAACACTGACTGTTGCTTTGGAAGAGAGGTTCTTTTTTTCACAGAGGATGAGAAGCTGTGAAATTCTTACAGACTAATGTGGTTTGATAGACCTAGACACTTTGAAAGGTTACTGTGAAATCTGGAAAATATTTTGCTTACTGGTAAGGTTCTGTCTGGAGTCTGTCTCTGATAGGGCTACATGGGATTTCTCTGACTCTGCCTTCTTTCTCCCAGCATTTAATTTAGTTTTCTCCACCTAGATCTGTTCTGACCTGCTATAGGCTCAAAGCAGTTTCTTTATTCAGTAACCATTAAAAGTAATACATATGCAAGAAGGACTTCCCACATCAACTGACCAAAAGCAACTTAGGGATGAAAGTGTCTGTTTCTGTTTACGTGTCCTGGGTCTTTATCCATTGAAAGAATCCAATGCAGAAATTTAAAGCAGAGACCTGGAATCAGTAACTGAAGCCAAAACCATAGAAAGTACCACTTACTCATATAAAAGAAAATTTAAGAGTCATTCAGTGAGATTACTGAAAGAGACTGCACAAGTCTTATACCCAAATTAAATCCTTAATGCTAGTGTGGAAAGAGAGAAGCTACTTTAAAAAGCTCTACTTTGACCTCCAATTTTGAGTACAAACTCCACACATTGTATATGCACATAATAGCAATAAATAAAATCTTACATTGAAAAAGGAAAATTAAAAATCATTGTACACCTTTTGCGTTTTCCCCTATTTGAACTTCAAATTCATATTTGATAAAAATCTACACTTATTAATCTTGTGATGTTGTATAGAATAAAGAAAGGAGGAATGAAAAACTATCTTAACCAAAAGATACACTCTCATATATGAACCAAGAGAAGAAGATTTGCATTTGAGTAATTCAGTGAAGGTCCTTGGTTGAGGAACACAAAAACTGAAAATGAAGGACTGTTGACTGAGTTTTCTGTCTTGTTCAGTTCCTGCAATCATTAAGTCCCAAATAAATCACACAGAAGTCAACATTAACTATAAACTGATTGGCCCATTATCTCAGGCTTCTTATTAACTCTTATAACTTATATTAGCCCGTTAGTCTTGTCTATGTTAGCCACATGGCTCAGTACCTTTTTCAATGAGGCAGTAACATCTTCTTCTGCTGTGTCTCAGCTGGGACTGCAGAAAAATGGGATTCCTTCTTCCCAGAATTCTCCTGTTCTCATTGACCCACCTCTACTTCCTGTATGGTTGCCCTGTCTATACTTCCTGCCTTGCTACTGGCCAATCAGCATTTATTTAAAATATAATTGACAGGATACAGACTAATGTCCCACATGACTTACCCCTTTAATAAAAATAAGAACTCTGACTCTAATATCCTTTGTTTAACTTTTCTCTTCACCGTTAGCCATAAAAACTTATAACCAACATTCTAAACAAAGGAAAATATCCCTAGTCCATTTTTGGGGGAACATGCGCATAGTTTTCCAGGCTACTTCCTGCTGTTTGTGGGCACTGATAATCTATGGGGACCTATAGAAAGTTTAGAATTGTGATCAAGTCCTGACTGGAGTATCCTGTGAGGCTTGATCATCTTAGGCAGCAGTCTTGAATCTGTTCTGGATGTAGAATTCAGACATCTGGGCCATCTGTTTCTACAGATTTCTCAGGTGGTCTTCCTTGATCAAACCTGATTTTTCTTAACTCAGAAAGAATCCACAGACTCTCATTTCCTGTAGAAAGAAAAGCAAAATCTCTTCTTTAAAGTAACACACCTTTTGACTTCAATTTTGAAGCCAAGTTATTTTCAAAATACCTATCTTGAATTAATTCAGCAGCATTTATAAACAAATATCATTTAGCAACTGTTGTTCCTTCCTCAGCATTCAAACAATTCAAAGAGAGCATAATAATATACAGTATCCAGACTCTCTGTGTATTTTTCATCTTTATGTGGCTTTATTTTAACCTCTATTTCTTTTATTTTTACTTTTCATTTTTGGCCTTTTGAGACAGATTCTCTGTGTATCTTTGGCTGTCCTGAAATTCTCTCCGTAAACCATACTGCCCTTGAACTCACAGAGATCTGCCTGCCTCATCCTATCAAGTGTTAGGAGTAAAGGTGTGTGCCACCACACCTTGAATTCATAGAGGTCTGTCTGCCTTTGGCTCCCAAGTGTTAGGATAAAAGGTGTATAACACCACACCCAATTACTCTCTTTCTATTTCATTTTAAAGACTTTAAGCTTTTTTTCTTTTCTCTCACAAGTCTCTCTTTCTCTCTCTCTCTCTATATATATATGTATATATACATATATATACATATACATATATATGTATATATATATATATTAAACACACTGTAAACTATTTAGAGGTTTTCTTTATCTGAATCTATCTTTACTGAATATCTCTTTTTCTGACAACATGAGTCTTTAGTTTACTAAGTGGTATGGGTAGGATTAAAGTCGTGGCTTTGACAGCTGGACCAGCCCATTGTTTAGCTTTCTGAGATTCCATCTTCATGACAGAGGTACCTGCTGTAGCCATGTTTTATTGCCACAACTCTATGGCATTTCAAGGTCCCTACCAGCAAGCAAGCTGCAGAGGTGTGCTCATAAACCACACTCAAATGCTCCATAGTCAGACTGCCTGCCTGAAAGACTCAGAGTTTACCCTGGCAAGATGGTCCAGAAAGCTGGCATCTTAAAACAGTATGGCTTTTTTTCTGCTATATCTGAAAACCAAAAAGCATGTGGTCAGGTTTTCATCAACACCATTTATGTGTTTTATGACAGGACCTCTTAAAAGAGCTGCAAGGTTTTACAGAGTTGGGAAGCCTATCTTAAATGAGATCACTTGCCTCCAGCAAGCAGAGCCCACCTAAGAAAATGCTGCTATTAATAAGCTGGGCTGAACTCTATTCGTTTTTGTCTAGAATAATCCCAAATAATAATCACCAATAATAAACAGATTTGGAACCACTAGTTTATAACTATTTCTACTGGACTAAATAGGCACCAAGAGAATCAGATGTCATCTTCTGTTTCCAGACAGGTACACTATATATGTGTAGTGTCTGCTCCATGGTAAGTAGATAAATACAGTTTAAAATGAGAATAACATGATGATGTGGCATTTCCCTCTGTATACTGTGAATAACTATTGGTTAATAAAGAGTCTTTTTTGGGCCTGCAGCACAGAATAGCGCAAGGTAGGAATTCTAAGCAATAGGGGAGGAGAGAGAAGGCAGAGTCAAAGAGAAGCTATGTAGCCACCGTGGGAGATAGACTCTGGACACTGGATGGAAACTTACCAGTAGACCACAACCATGTGGCAATAAACAGTTTAATAAAAATGGATCAATTTAAGATATAAGAGCTAGCCAATAAGAAGTATGAGCTAATAAGGCCAAGCAATATTATAATAATACAGTTTTTGTGTAATTATTTTGGATCTGGGAATCTGGGAAATGAATGAACAACCTCTGTCAACAACATGACTCATACAGAGAAGGTATGACAAGTGTGTAAAGAAAAAACTTTTGAAACTCTATGGTATTGTAATTATATTGCTAAAACTCAGTGACTATCATTTAACTCAGTAATGTAAAATATGAGGGAAGGTAACACATTCTAGTTAATCAAAATCTCTTCTTCCTATATCAACTGACAGGGAATGTAATATTTGGCCCTGACAAACTTAGGAATACTAAGGAAAATGGGTAAAAATAATTCTCCTTGAGAGTTATGCCTATCTTGGTTTAGAAACATATTTCTGATATATTAGAGATATCAATAAAAGATCAGAATCATTTAAAAGAGTTAAATACAGAATAGGACGCAAACTGTTAGTGTCATATAGTTCTGCTAAGTTATTCTGAACATTCTACTGAAGTCCATTAGATTACTATGACTTGTAGGTACAAAAACAAATGCTATAAATAATAAGCGAATAGACCAGTACTATAGGGTTTAAACTAAGTAGATGTAGTAAATGCTGATGTAAAAAGCACACGCTCAGCTCTTAGATGATTCTCCTCATTGTTTTTGCTTCAGATTCAATGTCCTGAGAAGAGAACAGTCCATAAAAATTTAGAGCAATCAGTAATAAGAAGAAGATCCGATGTTTGAGAATGCAAGAATGAAAGTTACAAACTCCAAAAGTTTTTGTAAGGAAACAGTGGTTGGTTCAGTAGAGAAGGAAATAAGAGCAATTATTTTTGAACTGGCATCTAAGTCATCATATTTTTAAAATATATTGTTTGGTATGCGAGGTCCTTCTGTCTATGTGTTGCTTTCATTGGTTCATGAATAAAAAAACTGCTTTGAGCCTGTAGCAGGGAAGAAAAGAACTAGGTGGGAAAATCTAGGTTGTATGCTGGGAGAAAGAAGGGTGATGTCAAAGAGAAGCCATGGAGCCACTTGAACTGAAGACAGATTCTGGTAAGCCACAGCCACGTGGTGATACACAGATTAATAGAAATGGGTTAAATTCAGATGTAAGAGTTAGCCAATAAGAAGCTAGAGATAATAGGCCAAGCAGTATTAATTCAGTATCTATATGGTTATTTCGGGGCTAAGTGGATGGGAACCAATAAGCAGCCCTCCACCTCATTCTATGTACCACCTACATGTCATTAATTATGTCTTTATTTATAATCTCTTTCCAGTTTTATTCTGGGAGTACAATATCTAAAATTCCAACCTGAGTTAAACTAAAAAGAGGACTCATGAGTTTTCAAAGAAAAATTATTGGTATCTGTTTTATACTACATTTTAGCGTTCACATCAATTATTCATGGTATTCTTATGAAGATGAGCAGATTATGAAAATACAATGGAGTTATAAACATTCTTAACTTCTCAATAGTATTAAAGGGGATAATCTAACAAAAATAAGAACTTTGTCTCAAAACTCTAGGAGATTATATGCAAAAGAGGTATATCAAGAAATTGAAAAATAGCTATATAAAGTCAAGTCTTGCAAAAAAATAGATACTATCCATCATTACAATAGAGCTAGTGAACACCTACTGAGTCCCTGTTATGCTGTGTTATAAAAATTAAGTAACCTCTCTCACACTGCGACTTCCTTCAACAGAAACTAATTGTTTAATGTTGAAACTGGCAAGTTAAACTGGGAAACTGGCAAGTTAAACTCACGAATATATATTGACTGCCTGGTATGTGCCTCGTAGTGTGCTTCAGAAACTATGATAAGAAATAAACTTCACACTAAATCCAAAGCAATGTTCATGTCTACAAAGCACATGCAATCTGACTTTCCTCATCTGGAAAATTAGGAGTTAGCAGAAAACCTACAGCAGAAATCTAGGGTGGTACAATATACTTCTTGCAGAATCTATTACTAAATTGGAATTATTTCCAGAAATCAGTTCTGGGTATTCCCTGAAGATAGGCCTTTGAATCCCCATCAGTATCATTAACACATGAAAATAGCTACTATAAGAACAATAATCTCATTTCCTATGAGAAGCTTTGTCCTAAAATTAAATAAACTAGGTAAGTTATCCACAGAGAAGCAGATAAGAGCAACAGTCAGCTAGTGGCATGTTGTAATAAGGGGCGGCTGGGCTGCATCCCCGTCACCAGGCCGCCCGCATGGCTAGCTTATGCCCCGAAATAATTACATGGAAACTGTATTCTTTTAAACACTGCCTGGCCCATTAGTTTTAGCCTCTTAACCCATTTCTAATAATCTATGCAGCACCACGAGGTGCGCTTACCAGGAAAGATCTTAACCTGCGTCTGGCTGGAGTGGGAGAATCATGGCGACTCACTGACTCAGCTTCTTTCTCCCAGCATCCTGTTCTGTTTACTCAGCCTACCTAAATTTCTGTCCTATGAGGGCCAAGGCAGTTTCTTTATTAGTTAACCAATGAAAGCAACAGATAAGATACAAGACCCACCTCCATCAGTGGCAGTTGCAATCTGCAGCTCCTGGGGACTACAAGGGAAGTGACACCATACATCAAATCGCATACTGGCCCTGTGGGAACAACTAGCTGGAGGGATACAGACTGAAGGGTATGTATGACAAAGAACCAAGGGCTGGATCCGGTGGGAGTTCAGAGATAAGGGATCACAGGCAGCTGTGAACAGTAAGCTGAAGTGTGGAGCTGAGCCTGCAACTGAGTGTCCTTCCCTGTTGTGGGTGAAAAACTGAGAATTACACTGAAGGACTCCACATAGCTATGCTGGAGACTGCATTCTAAAGATATCATCTTACAGGTCATTGGGTCACAAATCAGCTTTTACAAGTTTGAACTATAGTAATAATCATTATCTGTCTCATCACTGCAGTTAGCTATATATGACACAGGTTGAGAATTTAAAACCCATTCCGCTGTGAGTGGAATACTAACAGACTATGTGTATTTTTAGATTGATTTTACTTTTGTTTCATTTTGATATTTACAAAAATTATTTACTTTTTCATAGTTCTGAATAGTTTTCTGTTACTATCTTCCATTATTTTTTGTTTTTATGTTTTATTGAAAATAGAATATTCTCTCTTTCAAGATATCCCAAATACAGTCTCTCGTCTCTCTACTTCCCGTAACCCCAACCTCCTCTCTCCTCCAGATCTACTTCCCCTACTTTTCCTCTTCAGAGAAGAACAGGTCTCCAAGAAATGAAAGCCAAACAGTACAAAACAAGATATAATAAGACAAGTCATAATCCCTCATATCTAGGCTGTACAAAGCATTTTATTACTATATGTTTCTGTAACCACTCTGCTGTGCATAAACTTCGTATCTTTTTATGACCAATCCGTGTATTTTTTTCTTCATTCTTACCTTATTTTCAATCTCTGTCCCTTTCTTTCTCCAGATCTTCTGTTTTTTACTATTTGACTATCTCATTCCATATATGTATGTCTCATTCTATATATGTATGTAGGATACTAACCAATGTAAATTTTGCATTTAATTTATTTTTTTCTGGATATTATTCCCTGTTGAAACACCACTACTTATTATTGTTATCTCTATTTCTCTTGCATCCCTAACCACGAGGCCTAATACTTTGTGACATACTGTCATTGCTGTTGTTTACCTCATAGTTTTTTTTCTTTTATTTTTTGACTATAATAAAATTATATAATTCCCAATTCCTTTTTCCTATCCAATTCCTGTATGCCCTCCTTGGTTCTCTTTCAAAATATGTCCCTTTGCCATTGATTGTTATTAAATGCATATATACATATATGTATATATAGATGTGTGTGTGTATTTCTAAACAACCGCTCAGTCTGTACATGTCTCTTTTTTTTTTTTATTCAAGGGGTTATTTATTTGAGGGGAAAAACTTACAGAACACTGTGTATATGTCACTTTTATGGATGTTTTCAGGGAAGACCTTCTAATATTGAATCACCAATTAGTGTGCTCTTTCCTCAGGAAGACTATCTCTCCTATTCTCGGTATTTTTAGTGCTTTGTAGATTTTTGGGTAGGATTAAAACCTATTAGTGTTTTCTTTGAAATGTCTGTTGTTGTCCTTTATCCTTGTTCAATTCTTTTTTCTTAGACATGTTGGTGAGACTGTACCAGAGAAGGTTCTGATGATAGTAAGAGACATAGACTTGCAGAAAACTCTCTAGTACTCTGACTCTTATGATCTTTCTGACCCCTCCTTCCTAAAGTTTCCCAAACCTTAGGTATGTGAGTTATATTGGAGATGTATCTATTAGGAGTGGGATCCTAAATCCTACATTTCTATTGTTTAAAGTTTTCTGTGATGGTCTCTGTCTGTTACAAAGGTGGGTTTCATTGATGAAGAATGAGGAATACATATATCTCTGGTTTTAAATACAAATATTGAGTATAGTTAGAGATTATTCTAGTTTAGCAAATTGTTTATTTTTGATTCTCCTCTAATAACCATGACTTAATTAGTCCTGGGTAGTTTTTCAAGTTTCCAGTACCAGGCATGATTGATTTTGTAAAATGGACCATAAGTCTAAATAAAGAGCAGTTGGTTACTTCCAATTTATGCATGACAATACTGTATCTACAGGGTTATTGAGCCATGCTGGTAATTGTTATGGTTACTAGGCATCATTTCCAGGTAAGAAGAACTGTTGCTTGTTTCCCTCCTCTGGAAGCTTGAATGATGCCTTCTGATAACATGAAAGTTTGTCCTTAAAGAGGAAACATTCAGGACAGGTTCAGCCCCAGTGTGTCTAAGCTATGTGCCTAAAGTGCTGGGTGTCTTCAGCAGTATGGACCTCTTCCACCTCTGGGAACAACCAAGTGCAATAGCAATAACTTGTATAAACATACACAATAGAATAGGGTAGACAACCATGACTGACAACTGAAAGGAGGTCTTTTCATTCCTGGTGTTTGGGTTTATTGTTAGGTGGTCTTTGACTCTTGGAAAAAAACATTGTCAATCCAGATGAGAAAATTTTTTAAACTATATATGTATATTTATGTGTATTATAGAAGTTAGGTTAGTAGACAATAACATCATTCCTTATGAGTTTTCTTGACATCCTTACTGTTATTTTGCCTCCTCCTTCTCTATTTATCTCCATCATTCTCATTAATTGGTGTCACTACATTTTTTGTCACCATTTCCCTGATCATGTCACTTGCACTTGCTCTTCCCCTCTCTGTTTAACCCTCACACCCCCTCCCCCCATACACACAGCAACAAGATCTATTTTCTTTTACTTTCTTTGTTTCTGCAATTACTCCAGGGTATATACTGTTGTCTAAAGATTCAGAGCTAGGTGCCTATTATGGAGAGAACATGGAACATTTTTCTTTCTCTGTTTGGGTTACCTCACTCAATATGGTTTTTTTAGCTCCATTCATGTACCTGCAAAGTTCACTATTTCCATTTTTTTTGTAACAACTGAATAGTATTTTAGAATATACTAGTCTATTATATAGAAACACAATATGCTACCTTCTATTTTCCAGCTATTGCAAATAGAGTAGCAATGAATACAGCTGAATGTGGTCAAAAGGGTAGATTGTCAAGACATTTTTGGTATATCCAAATGAGTCATATAACTAGGTCATATGGTGGATTTATTTTTTACTTTATGAGAATTCTCCACATGTATTTACATTATGGCCATACCAGTTAGTTTTCACACTAACAGTGCATGAGTGTCCACTTTTCCTCAGTTCCTTCCAGTATTTGCTGGCAGTTGTTTTGTTGACTTTATTTTTTTAACTAGGGTAGGATGAATTTTCAAGAATTATTTTCTACCACCATTGTTCTGTTTGCCCAAGATGGTTTTGGCAATCTTGGACTTTTGTGGTTCCATGCAAAATGTGCTGTTGTTGATTATTTTTGAGATTGTATTTTAATTACATCTCTCCCTTGCTTACCTGTCAGAGGCCTTGGTAATGTAGAGCCAGTGATAACTACTATTGAGATGACAACCCACCAGAGGGAAGCTTCTCTGAAGGAGAAGGATACCATTAAGTCAATACTTGTGGAACCTTCAACTCTGAAAACTGTTTTATTCTGTCTGTAATTTCACCTGTGCAAAAGTAGCTATGGTATCACCCAATTACCTGCATTGTAGTGTGTAATTTCATGTGATGTGTATATGTAATCTCATGATTGCCTTTCAATATTATGAGCATATTATCCATGGATAGTCAGGAAGAAGACTTCTTTTTAAAAAAAATATGAAATATAATTTAATATACAAACAAAACTATATATTGAATAAATCTGTTATTTCTAACTATAATCTATAGCGAGGTCAGCGGCCTACCTTGCTGACATTTTATCTTTGCTTTGTGTTGGTTCATGCATCCGTTTATTTTCTATACTTTAGTTCATTCTTTTTTTTCCTTTTTTTTAATTGAAAAAAAAATCCCTGCTTCCTCCCAGCCTCCCATTTCCCTCCCCCTCCTCCCGCCCCTCTCCCCCTCCCCCCACTCCTCTCCCCCTCCCTCTCCAGTCCGAAGAGTAGTCAGGGTTCCCTGCCCTATGGAAAGTCCAGGGTCTTCTCCCCTCCATCCAGGTCTAGGAAGGTGAACATCCAAACTGGCTAGGCTCCCACAAAGCCAGAACATGAAGTAGGAACAAAACCCCATGCCATTGTCCTTGGCTTCTCATCAGCCCTTATTGTCCGCCATGTTCAGAGAGTCCGGTTTTATCCCATGCTTTTTCAGTCACAGTCCAGCTGCTGTGTAATTCTGATATATAGAAAACATAGCTTCATAACTATACCTATTGTCCCACAAGGACTGTGAGATGCTTAAAAGCCTGCTTTGTCCTTTTCCTCAGACTAACACAAGAAAACAGCATTCTTACCTGGTTTCAGACAAACTACACACAATTAGCTCATTTTCACCTCAGAGCATGTTCAAACTAGACTGAATGTTTTTTTAAATGGATCATTAAGTTAAAACCTTACAGATATTCATAAAGACAAAGTCACATATTTCTAACGAAGATTATTAACACAAGGCATCCTAAAATACTATGCCAATTTCTGTAACTAAACTTGGCTGATAACACAGGCCAGGGGTCAACACCTACTAAGTTCCCTAGCAATTAACACTCTACACAAACTTCTAATCTCACTTTATGATATAAAATTCAAGGTTCACCTAGCTGATTATTGTTTAGGTTCCAAATAACAATTAATCAATTTACCATGTCCAAAGAAAATTAGTTTTATATCTAGCTACTGCAGGTATAGTTTTACAATTTACCAGGTCTGCAAAGGATTGTCTGGTCTTGCACCAAAGTTAAAAGGTTCCCTTCTTTTTTGTGTTCTGGGGTTACAAACAGGATAATAGAATTTATTTTTAGGTTGGGACATTTTCAATGTCACTGCCCAGGAAGGTGCAAAGCACCATGTCCCCGCCTCTGTGTTGCCATGGTAAATGGCTCTACTCCTTATCACTTACCCAAGGAGTGCACCTTGACCATGAGTTGTAACTCTTATAGCCTTTTTCCTTGCTCCCTCAAGCCTCTGGTAAAATGTGTATTTAATCTAGGTGAACAAAGAAGCAAAGGAGGATTAAAAGAGAATTTGACCTAAGGATAATTAGAGACAACTAGAGCAAGAAAATTAGAACTGCAGAATAATAAAGAATGTGACCAGAGCAGCGGATGTCTGAATTTATTGTGCACCCCTCAGATAGAAGACTCAAAGTTCATTTTTTGCTATGCTGTAGATTTTCTCCTTGAACTCTGGGGATAGCCTTGGGAGCTGGTCTCTCCAGCTACAATACTTTCCTCTCTCTAAAACCACCCACATAACCTTCCATGCTCTCCTTTATATTCATGACCTCTCTTTTCATCAGTTGTCATTGGGGCCATGCATATTTGTATATACATACATATTCCTAAATAAAACCTACTGAGTTCAAATAATGTTACTTGTCTGTATGTTTTCAGTACTGACCCATTAGTATGGGGAAAACAACCACCTCTCCTTTCCCAAACTTTCCTCAGTCAGTTGTGGTTCTTTGGGGAGGGCTAGCATCTTATGGGCTTTTCCCCATGCAGTTTGGCATGTTTTTTTAACATTATATTTCTAAGATCATAGCAATTCTATAGCCATTTTGCTATAGATTCTGATGTTATTAAAGGGATAGAATTTCACAGCAAAGTCCCTGATCCTGTGTCTTTTACATACTCTCTGCCCCCTTTTCTGATATACTCACTAATTCTTAGGTTTGAGAGTGTTTTGCCTATGTACCCATATGACTGAGCATGACAACTCTATATACTGATTGGTTATAGTTTCTGTCATGTTCTCTATTGATTGCAAAGAGAATTTTCCTCAAGAAAGGGTGAAAATTATAAGGAAAAACATTTACAGACTTTTCTTACAGATGATGTTACTTTAGTATATTAGTGGTTGTAGATTTTTCTCCAGTAACTATGATTTCACTATCACTGAATAGTTAGCAAGAATTTCAGTACCAGACATGATTTATTGTGTGTTAAAAGGGTCTGACATTCGAACATAAAGCCTTTGACTACAGCCAAGAAGCATGTACCACTACTGCAAGACTAGTACTATCATGCCATGGTGGTTATATGTGGTTTGTCGACATCAGAGCTGTGTGGAACTGTTAGTTATAGCTCTTATTTGAAAGCCATGTGTCATCCTCTGGTTCCATAAAATATAGTTTTCAGAGAGGAGACATTCAGCACAGTTGCACCTCAGCAACCTCTGATCTGTTTTTGAAATACCGGGAAATTGCAATCTATTTCTGGGTGTTAATCTAGGGTCAGAGCAATAAACTGTATATTTTGAGAGTCTAATATATAGTATGGCAAACAACTCAAAAGAGGATTTCCCTTGTATTGTGTTGGACTTTCGTTAGGTGGTCTTCGAGTCTTGGAACAAACACTATCAGTACAACCCAAATGAGAAAATTCATTAAAACTATGTATGCATGTATATTTGTAAGCTGAAATACATGTGTCATAGGATTGTTTTGGTAAATAGTATGACTTTTTGGCCTTTTTCAGCCATTTATATATCTATAAAGTTCGTTTATCATCCATTTCCTTTAGGCTTTACAAACCCTAATGAAATAAAAGTTTTTAAAATATCCCCTTGTAATATTTGTAATTTCTTTGTTGTCTGTTGCAACATTTCTCTATTCATTTCTGAGTCTATTCATTTCAACTCCCCTGTCTTTTTGTTTTAATTTATTTTTTGATCATATATTACATCTCCACCACAATTTCCTCTCCCTCCACTCCTCTCAGTTCACCACTCCTCCACATACCTCTCCTTTGTTACAAATCTATTCCTGCTCCAGTTCCCTTCATAAAAGATATCATCCCTGGGATATCAACCCAACAGGGCGTAACAAGTTATAATAAGACTAGGCACAAATCCTCATATCAAGGCTGGAAGAGGTCGTCAAGGTCCATGGCCGCAACATAAAAACCACTTTTCCCTAATTGGATGGGTAAGGAGGTGTGGGAAATAGTGAAACACAGTTCACATAGCAATATCAGAAGGGCATCTCAGGCTTCATTCATTCCTGAAGATCTCCCTGCGTTTATTATTCAAACACCATTTATTCCCCAGGTAAACCAAGGTGGAAACTTATTAATATTCTCCTTCTGGGGGACATGGAACTACCAAAACACCTGCAACTTAAGTCACCATCCTGGAATCAATACCTCTCCCCAGACGATCTACATATTAACAAAAGAGAAGGAGCCATACATCCTGAGGCTTTGTTAGGTGGCTAGCTTGTCTGGCAGGATTGCAGGTACCTTGGAAATTAATCATGGCCAGAGAGCCTGGCTGCAAGTATCTTGTATGAAAAATGGGCCCACAAGGTAACCTAGGAAGAATGAAAAAGGGTCCCAAGAGCAGACAAATGTCAGAGCTCCCCACTCCCTCCACTCTCACTGTTAGGAGTCCAAAAGAAAACCAAACTATATAACCTGGTTACAGAATATGGCTAGTTCATGCTCTGTATCCCTCATTACTATGAATCTTCACTAAGGTCACCCTTATATTGAAAGACCCTCAGAGTGGTCCTTCCCTCAGGAGGAGACCCCTAACCCAAGGAACAGTCGAGACCACTGGCTGCAATTAGCAAGAGGTTTATTGGGTGGGCACAGGTGCCTGTGGGCGGCAAAGTCCTTTTGGAGGACTTGCGTGCCTGCAGGCTGGGAGAAGGTCTTTTTATAGGAAAAGGGTGGCAAAAGCAGGCATACAGAAGCAATGCATGGTTACAGGGATCTCATTGGTCAGTTCGAATAAGGCGATGGGTTCATTTAGGGGACAAGTTTCCCGGAGACATGAAGGTCTGATAATAATAGCAGACTTGGCCCTATCTAGGGTACATGTAGTTTTTCCCAGAACTGTCCATTCCCCTCCTAGGCCTGGTGTCTGACTACAGATATCCTGTTTGGTAGCCTAGGAGTACTGACTTTACCTTGAACTTGTTTGTGTGAAAGCCTTGCAAAATGGCATTACAGCAGCTAAGCTGGGGTCTTTTAATATATTTGAGGGAGTTTTACTGCACTATATTTCCACATTTTATCTGCCTATGCCCCACAATTCCAATAGTCTCTCCCAGTACTTTCTTTTTTCCTCTTATTAATTGAGTCAAGTGTTTGTCCATCTTATTTATCTTCTCAAAGAACTAACTCCTAAATATCTTTATTCTTCGCATTGTTTATTATTGTTGATTCTCTTTCATTGAATAGTGCTCTGATTTGTTTTATGTCCTGTAATAACCTGGTTTTGGATGTAGTTTGTTCTTGTTTTTCCTAAATTTGAATTGCATCATTAAGTCAATTTTTGTACTCCTTGTGTTTTTTTTTTTCCTTTTCTAGGATGAGGGTTCACTATCTCAGTATTTTGGTATTGAGATATTATTATTGTTTATTATTATTATTATTATTTAGCTAAAATAAAAACAAACAAATCCAAATATGACAAAAAAAAGAAAAAAAAAGAAAAAGAATCCAAGAAATAGCTAAAGAAGAACATATAGATGCAAGGACATACATATTATTATTTACATAAATTCCAATAAAACACAAAACATGAAATCATAATATATATCCAAATATCTATTAAACTTGGACAGCCTGGTTGGTATAAGATGAAAGTCAGAGTAATCTTGGTTTGCATTTCCTTGATGACTAATAATATTGGATATGTTTAATGATCTCAGTCATAGTGTTTCCTCTTTTGATTTAATGATGATCAGTGTTTCTTTAGTTATTTTATTCTTCTATCTTATGTGTAGTTGTTAAAAGTCTTTGTGCATTCTCTAGTCTGAAGCTTTGTCCAAATGACTGTGTCTTTGTCATACAGAAGGTTTCCAATTTCATGAACTCCCATTTGTAAATTATTTTTCTTAGAGCCTAAGCTGTTATTATCCTATTTATAAAGTTGTTTCCTTTGCTAATAAGGTCAAAACCATTCTGTAACATGAGGAGGCAGGCTTGTTTGTTTGTTGGGGTTTTTGTCCCGCCTGGTACTCCCAGCTGTTTAGTCCCAAAGAAAATCACACAAAGATATCAATAAGTTATAAAGCTGATTGGCCCATTAGCTCTAGCCTCTCACTGGCTAACTCTCACATCTTGATTAACCCATTTTTCTGATTTATGTTAGCCATGTAGCTCAGTACCTTTTTTCAGTGGGGCAGCTCACATCTTGCTACTTCTGTGGTCTGGACAGGAGTGGAAGGAATCAACTTCCTCCTTCCCAGAATTTTCCTGTTTCCTTACATCATTTCTACTTCCTGTCTGGTTTTCCCACCTATATTTCCTGCCTGGCCAATCAGCATTTATTAATAACATGATTGACAGAATACAGACAATTCTCCCGCACCACTATTCCCTATTTTTTCTCCTATCAGATGCAAGATATTGGGCCCTACATTGAGGTCCTTGAACCATTTGTATTTATGCTTTGTGCAATTATAAGTATGGCTCAATGTGCATTATTCTATATACATCTATCCAGTTTAACCAACACCTTTTGTTTAAAATGATTTCTTTTATTCCAGTGTGTGTTTCTGGCTTCTTCATCAAAAAAACGAGATATTTGTAGGTATGCGGATTCATGTCTGGATCATCAATTTTATTTCATCAATCAACATATCTGTTTTTATGCCACTAACACACTGTTTATATTACCAACTCTATGTAGTACAACTTAAGATCTAAGGGTGTTACCTCCAAAAGTTCTTTTATTATTCAATATTGTTTTAGATATCTTGTATTTGTAAGTGTGTGTGTTTCTGTATGAAGTTAAAAATGTCCTTCCAAGCTCTGTGAGGAATTCTGTTGGTAGTTTGATAGGCATTTGATTTTATGATGCTCATTTTTGCTATATTAATCATATTAATTCATAAGCATGAAGGTTCTTTCCATCTTCTGATATTTCCTTTAAGTTTTTTTCTTCAAAGACTTGAAGATTTTTATCATACAGGTCTTTCACATGCTTGGTTAGATTTTATTATATATATGTAGATTTGCAGATTAAAAGCCCAAAGATACTCTATACTATTAAGAATACATGAATGATATTGCTCCTCTAGTTTCTTTTCCAGTCCACTTGTCTCTTGTATAGCAGAAAGTTACTGAGTTTTGTTTTTTTAATTTTGTATCCATCTATTATACTAATTTATGTAATATTATCATTTACAAATAAAAATAACTTGATTTCTTCTTTTCCTATTTGCATTCCTTTGATCTGCTTCAGTCATCTTATTGCTCTAGCTAAGATTTAAAGTACTGTATTCAATAGGTATGGAAAGTATGCATAACCTTGTCTTACTCTTGATTCCTAGTGGAAATGTTTTTATCTTTTCTCCATTTACGCCCTAATTTTTCTCAAAAGTCTGATAGAATTCTGTGCTAAGAAAACATCTGGCCAAATTGTTTGTTTGTTTGTTTAATTTTGTTTGTTTGTTTTTCTTTGGTTTTTGTTAGGAGACTGTTAAATATTTCTTCTATTTTACTGGGGGATATATGTTTATTTTAATTCTTATCTGATAATTATTTAAACTTTAGTGGGTGATGTGTATCAAAAAACTATCTATTTCTTTTATAATTTCTTATTTGCTGGAGTATAACTTCTAAAATATACCCTTATCATTCTCTAGATTTCTTCAGTGTCTGTTACTATATGCCATGTTTGTCTCTAATTTTGCTAATTCGTACCTTCTCCCTCAGTCTTTTAGTTTATTTGGTGAAGATTTTATCAATCTTACTGTTTACTGTAAAGAACTAATTGATCATTTCATCGATTTTTTTAAATTTTTTATGTTCATTTCTATTTGTTCAATTTCAGTCATGAATTCAATATTTTTTCTGTCTTCTCATATATAATATTATTCTACTTTTTGTTCTAGAGATTCCTAGTCTAGCATTAAGTTAAACTTATGTGGTAATTATTATACCCAAGAAAACTATTTGACTAACTGGTGAAGACCAAAATAAATAAATAAATAAATAAATTTAAAAAAAATGGTGAGCACAAACCAAGAGATTACTCTTAAGTCATCACCACAATAAATACTTGAAGTAATACTATGTACAAGAGAAAAATAAATATAATCCTTGGTGCAAATTATACTACAGAAGTAACAAATGAGAAATAATAAAATATCCAAAATGTTACATGTTGCGGGAGGTCCTTCCTCTCCTCCAGCCAATAGCCGCTGAGATACTAGCCCATTGGGGCGTGGTCTCTCTCCCTTTAAAAAAGCGGCCACTTCCCTTCTCATTCTCTTTGCTTCCTGCACCAGTTCCGGTGACTACACTTCTTCCTGATTGCACAGAGGGCTGTTGTCTGGGACAGTTATCTGTAAGTTTTTTTTTCCCTTTTAAATAAATACCACCCTATTAATCATAATTCCAAACTGATATGGCATTGTTTGTGACTTGTGCCTTCATTTGGCACTCAATGTTTGGTTTTAGGACCCCTCCTTCTCCCGCTCGACTGCCTGCAGTGAGTTCGGCTTGGCGCAAGCCCTCCCTTCCTCAGCCGCGGACTGTGCCTTGTGGCCTGTGCCTTGTGTGTGGAGCCAGCAGTGTAATATAAATTATCATGCAGTGGCTTTTCTTGCTGCAGTTCTTTATATTTTTCCTTTAGACACCTTAGATTGACTTCAAGTCCCCACGTACCCTATTGTTTGCCTCCCCACGTGGATTTAAACTCCACAGGCCCGTGTAGTCTCTACCTGGGTGGTTTGTTCTTTTCTGAGTCATTTTCAAATCTCCCTTGCAAGTGCAGCTCTAAAGTGGAGCGAATCAGAGCACGTGGTTGCCGGTTGCCAAAAGCTGCAACCCCTCGGGGGCGACTCTGTCACATAGAGGCATATATGGCTTCCGGGTTACTCTTCTCTACCCCTGGATTCTGGGTTTATGGTTACGTGTATGGAATTGATTTAATTACATTTACTTTGTTGAGCAACTTGCGTTTCCCAGTTTTTAACAAATACTAGGCGGACACTGAAACAGGACCCCATTTTCTTCACGACTTGGCAACATCGCCACCTGCTGGATAATAGGAAATATGGCAGTTTTCGTTTTCAACACGAATTTTACTGTTTTGGTTACCAATGCAATGGATTATATCATGCAAGGTTTATATGACTATGGGGATAACTTAATTTACTGGTTACTAGGTTTTCAGTATTCTTTTGCATATTCTATCATTTAGGAAGAATATGGCACTCCTAAGAACCATACAATCTTTACTAGAAACTCATGCAGGTCAGGAGATTCAGGATTCAAAAGAGACAATAATAAAAAGACTTGAAATGATTGAAGAAATTATTGGAGCTGGTGAAAAGAGTAAGAAGGCACAAGGACAGGATACAATGCCACCACCAGCTATTAGAACTGGCTTACCCAGGGTTTTAGTGACATACCCTGTAATTTATTCTGACAAAGCGTCAACTTCTAAAGGCTCAAAGGGAGTCAGAGAAGCTAGATGGATGCCAATAACAATGAATGATCTAAAAGAAATTAAGCAAGCTATTGTTAATTTTGGCTTGCACTCTGCATATATTAAGGAAATGATAAGGACTTGGACTTCTAATGCTAGAGCTACCCCCCATGATTTCCATCAGTTAGTGTCTGCAGTTTTAGATAATGGACATTCCTTTGTTTGGAATCTATTTCAGAAAATAATCTAAGAATATGGAACAGCAAGGAAGAGCAAAAGGTTTGGAGGTTTCCCAAGATCAAATTCTTGATGCAGGAGAATATGCTGATCCACAGGTCCAAGTTCTTTATGAAAATGAATTAGTGTGCCTATGTCACAAAGCAGCTTTAAATGCTTGGAATAGGATACTAGATCCAGCAAAAAGGGTTGAATCATATACCAGAATTAGGCAGGGACAGAGAGAACCCTTTATTGACTTTTTGCAAAGATGATTTAAGGCTCTGGACATAGGGATAATAGACCCAGAAGCTAGATGAATACTTCTTGAATCTCTAGCTTTTGAGAATGCAAACATAGAATGCAAAAAGATAATTGGGCCTTTAAAGTCTAGATCAGCACCTATGGATGAATGGATTCAGCATACGATGAATGTTGAGATGTTTAGCTATAATGATGAATCTTGGGTAGGAGAAGCGATTTCCAAAGCAATGAGGAGACATCAAACTGCCAGGTGTTTTAATTGTGGTAAATTAGGACATCTGAAAAGGGATTGCAGGCACAGAATTTCTAGGAATAATATCTCCTCTGGGAATGACAAAAATAGGAGACCTCGACCTTCAGGTATATGTAGGAGATGCGGTAAAGGCCGTCATTGGTCCAACGAATGCAGGTCAACAACAGACAGACAAGGCAACCCTATACTGTCGGGAAACTCCTTGAGGGGCCTCTCACAGGCCCCCAAGCCAACAGTGGCCCAGTCATTCCCAGTCACAGTGGAGAACGTGCCTCACTGAGAAAATTAAAAGCTCCAATTTCTGCTGTAAAAAGTAACACTGGTCTAAATGATGAATTACACGTGGAGGATGAGTCAAAAAAACCAGTAGGACAGAGTAAACATATATTTTGCCAGACTTCTATTAACGATCAAAGACCAAAGCTAAGAGTCTGTATAAATGGCACTTTTATTGAAGGCTTATTAGACACAAGTGCAGATGTAAGTATCATTACCCCAGAATCTTGGCATCTGAATTGGCCTCTTCAAGAGGTAGATGTTCAGTTTCTGGGAATTGGAACCCTATCTCGTGTAAAACAAAGCAGAAGATGGGTTGAATGCATAGGGCCTGCAGGGCAAATAGGAAGACTAAGGACATATATAGCCAATATTGCCATAAATTTATGGGGACGTGACCTGCTACAGCAATGGAATACCCAGATTAACATTCCTGTAGTTCCAGGAACTCATAATTCTGGGAAGGATATGATGAGGTATTATAGAAAAAGGTCACCAGCCATTCAGGCTGTACAGGAACATACAGCAAATAACAAACCTTTAGAGGTACCAAAAGCCCTACCTTTAAAATGGCAAACTGAGAAGCCAATATGGATCAAACAGTGGCCTCTAGCTGAAGATGAATTACAGGCATTGGAACAGCTGGTGCAAGAGCAACTAGATGCTCACCATATTGAAGAATCAACCAGCCCTTGGAATTCTCCTGTGTTTGTTGTAAAAAAAGAAATCTGGTAAATGGAGAATGGTGACAGATTTAAGAGCTGTCAACAAGGTAATTCAACCTATGGGCCCACTACAATCTGGAATTCCTTTGCCTTCTCTGTTACCAAAAGGATGGTCTCTTATAGTTATTGATTTGAAAGATTGTTTTTTTTCACTACACCGTTACAAGAAAAGGATAGAGAAAAATTTGCCTTCATAGTGCCTACTTATAATAATTCTCAGCCTAATAGGAGATATCAATGGACTGTCCTCCCACAGGGTATGCTCAATAGTCCTACATTGTGCCAATATTTTGTAAGTAAGCCATTGGAAATAATTCATAAACAATTCCCCAAGTCCATAATTTATCATTACATGGATGACATCTTGTTACCTGATTCAAATAAAGATACTTTAGAAAGGATATTTGAAGAAGTAAAGAAAGTCTTGCCTAGGTGGGGATTACAAATTGCCCCTGAAAAGATTCAAAGAGGAAATTCTATTAATTACCTAGGTTACAGAATAGGGTTAGAGAAAATTAAAACGCAAAAGGCACAAATTAGGAGAGACTGGTTAAAGACTCTTAATGACTTCCAAAAATTGTTAGGAGACATTTCCAGTCTACGACCAGCTGTTGGGATAACACCTGATCTAATAGTTCATTTAAACAAAACCTTAGATGGTGATAAAGATTTGAATAGTCCAAGAAAACTGACAGCTGAAGCAGAAAAGGAACTGACAATGATTGAGGAAAAATTACAGGAGGCACGTGTGGATAGGGTGAACCCAAATCTTGGCTGCATCCTAGTCATATTGCCTTCCAGAATTTCTCCTACAGGGATTCTAATGCAGAGGGAAGATATTATTTTAGAGTGGATATTTATACCTAATAAACCAAGTAAAAAATTAAAAACTTATGTGGAAAAAGTCTCTGAATTAATTATAAAAGGTAAGCTGAGACTTCATCAACTAGCAGGTATAGACCCAGCAGATATTATAGTGCCTTTTACTACTGAAGAAATAAAAAAGTTATGGGAAGACAATGAACCATGGCAAAGAGCTTGTGCTAATTTTTTGGGAGAAATTAATAGCAACTATCCCAAAAGTGGTAGATTTAACCTCATAAAGAGAACTTCTTGGATTCTTCCTAGAATTGTACGTGATGCTCTAATAACTGGAGCCCGTACGTTCTATACTGATGCAAATAAATCAGGGAAAGCAGGTTATAAGTCAGATGAATTGAGTAAGGTGGAACAAAGCCCTTATAATTCTCTCCAGAAGGCAGAATTATATGCCATTCTTATGGTGCTAAGGGATTTTAAAGAATCTCTTAGTATAGTTACAGATTCACAATATGCAGAAAGAGTTATCTTGCATATTGAAACCACTGAATTTATATCAGATGACACAGAGTTGACTTATTGTTTATCCAGGTACAAGACATAATCAGGAACAGGCTTTGTCCAATGTACATAACACACATCCAGTCCCATACAGGTCTGTCTGGTCCTCTAGCCCAAGGCAACGCTGAGATTGATCAATTATTGGTTGGAAGCATGTTGCAGGCCTCAGAATTTCATAAGAAGCATTATGTCAATAGTAAAGGTCTAAAGAAAGAATTTTCCATTACATGGCAACAAGCTAAGGACATTATAAAGAGATGTCCTACTTGTTCTTTCTATAATCAAACACCATTGCCTGCAGGGAGTAACCCAAAGGGTACTAAGAGAAATCAAATCTGGCAGATGGATGTGTTCCACTTTGTGGAACTTGGTAAATTAAAATATGTACACCACACCATAGAAACGTATTCAGGTTTTCAATGGGCTACTGCCCTGAGCTCAGAAAAGGCTGATTCGGTAATCACACATTTATTGGAAGTTATGGCCATCATGGGTATACCTGCACAAGTAAAGACAGATAATGGTCCAGCATATGTATCTAAGAAAATGAAACACTTTTTTGATTATTATAATATAAAACGAAACACTTTTTTGATTATTATAATATAAAACATATTGCAGGTATACCAAATAATCCTACAGGTCAGGCAGTTATAGAAAGATCAAATTGTACTATAAAGGATATGCTGAACAAACAGAAAGGGACTGAAAATACCCCCAGAAATAGATTACATAATGCTTTATTAACCTTGAATTTTCTTAACGCTAATGAGAAAGGAACAACAGCAGCAGAAAGACATTGGATAATGGAAAAGTCTGCTGAACTAAATCAACCGATTTATTTCAAAGATGTGCTCACCTCTCAATGGAAGCCAGGAGATGTGCTACATTGGGGAAGGGGTTTTGCTCTTGTTTCCACAGGAGAAGAAAAATTGTGGATACCATCAAAATTAATAAAGGTTCGATTTGAAGAGGAGAAACCTCTTGGAAAGGAGAAATGACAACTCATCCACAATGATGATATTCATACAGGTTGTAAGAAAAGCATATAGAATGGGGGCAGGGTTCTGTTCTTATCTCCACAGGAAAACACTCATCTTTGAAAAATTCAAGGGACCCTGGATGTTTGGATACTGACAGATGGAAAAATACCTGCCCAATAGGAAATTTCAAGAAAACTAAATAGGTTTTGTAAGTAAAATATATTAAACCATATTTCTAAATTTATAGAGCTTGTTTTGAAGTTGGACTCTGGCTCAGTCCCTCTCCAATTCCAAGCCTATTAGTAAGAGAAAAACCCAGAGTTTCTGGAGTTTCTGTCTCATGTCAAGAGCCATGATATGGGACAGAAAGAAATATGAGTTCAGAAAACATCTTTGCTTTTCTTCATATCTATCATACTTTTCATTGAATATATCTATCATGCCTTTCATTGAATATATATATATACATATATATATATGCATATATATATATGATTAATGTTTAAGTTTTTCATAATGAACAATGAGTTTTTCCTGAAGTGACATTTGAAGTTTCCAGGAAGAAGATGGGGCCCCATAACAACAACTCCAACTGGTTGATATGACGTCATGATACTGATAGCGCTACTACAAGACCTGTTTTGGGTACCAGCTGCACAAGACGATCCCAACTTGGTTAGCTGAAATGGTGCACATTCTGGCCAGACCTGCACAAAATTACTCAGAGACTATTTGCAATTTTAAAAGACATTGATCTTGAAATTTAACCATCATTTTACTTTCACAGGATCCCCCAGAAAGAACATCGCCCCCATGACAGCTGGTAGTAATTCTAGAGGACGACGTCCCCTCTCCCAGTAAAGTTTGCCCTTGGGTTTAGGGACATCATTTAGGGTTTGGGAGGTTGGGGAATGAATTTTATAAGCTCAGGGATCATTTTGAAAAAATAAAAAAAGAGGGATGATGGGATAATAGATTTGTAATTGTGAGTTACTGTTTTTAGACAAATATATTGGTATCGATTCTTGTATATTGATACAAAGTTAAATTATATTGACTATTGTATGCATGCATGTTTCTACCTCTGTTTAAAACATTTTTTATGTATTGACATATATTGTATTGATATATATATATATATTGTATATATTTACCATATTGCAGTGTTCATTTCTACCTCTGATTAAGATATGTATATATTGTTTGTGTATTGATATATATTTACCATACTGTAATGTATATTTGTACATTGTTTATATTTGGAGGTCATTGTCCTCATTTGTTTCACAGTCATTTATTGTCTTAGTCTTTAAGTTAGATAGATATTGAGAATTATATAGATTAATAGTCATCTAAGTTTGTCATTTATAATTAGACTAATCAGGTTCTTTAGATATATAGAGATTATACTCAGTATAGATAGATAATCTTCAACCTCTTCAAAGAGCTGTAGAAAATGGCCTTTAATCTAACTCAGAGTTTTGTGGTAATGAGACACAATTGCTCCTGGCAACACCTCTCTATTCCCGAGAGAATGTTGAGCACCAAAGACACTTCACCTGGAGCCTTTCTTTTTGGCAGAACTGGCCTTTGGGCAAAGAAATGCCCATATCTCAACCACAGACAGAGATACAGAGCCTGCAACAATGGATAAAACAGGACTGTCATATCCTGCCAAGACAGGGTAAGATAGTTTTGAAAAGTTGCTTGCCTTTGAAAATGGTATGTCAGTTATGTTAGGCCTTAGCCAAAGTTGGTTGCTTCAACGCTGCAAATGTGACTTTGGGTGATTGCCCAGGTAGCTAGTTGTCTCTGTGATTTGTTGCATGTTTTGGAAGTTGTTTTAATTGCACTTCCTAATTACCCAGGTAACATTATTTCCCTTCTTAGATCTTCAATGGGGTTGGAGACTATATAAATGTAGTTACTTTCCACTCATGACTTGGCCAAGCTATTTATTATACAAGACCTAAGCTAGTTAGAATAGGATATTTTTACTTATTGTATATAAATTCATAGTAGGTTTAGAACTCTCTTACTTAAACAAAAGGGGGTCCTTCCAGTCCTCCAGCCAATAGCCACCGAGATACCAGCCCATTGGGGTGTGGTCTCTCTCCCTTTAAAAAAGTGTCCACTTCCCTTCTCATTCTCTTTGCTTCCTGCTGCGGTTCCGGTGACTAGACTTCTTCCTGATTGCGCAGAGGGCTGTTGTCTGGGACAGTTATCTGTAAGTTTTTTCCTCTTTAAATAAATACCACCCTATTAATCATAATTCCAAATTGGTATGGCATTGTTTGTGACTTATGCCTTCAGTTACAAATCAATAAAATGCCAGAATTAGTAGCTATTTTACAATAATAGTTATAAAAAGCAGTAATCACACTTGCTATTCAAATGGTACATACTAGTAGATTGGACTTTTAATTATGATTTAGGGCTAGTGAGATGGCTTAGTTGATAAATTATTTAAAGTACAATATGAGAATCAAGTTATTCCCAAACTTTAGTATAAAAAATGATGAGCATGGTAGCATTGCTGGGAGGAAAGAGTTGAAAATCCCTGGTGCTTTCTTGCCAGGTTATAGTTAAATTAGTAAGTTCAACTTCAATGAGAGTTGATCTCAATGTCTATGGATCAGTGGAAGAAACAACTGACAAACTCCTTTCCTACACACACCACACACAGCAAATCACATTTTGATAAATAGATTGTATAAAATGAAATAAAACAAGTCATAAAAATATCAAAATATTGAAGTCCTTTCTGGTATTCTTCATGATTATAATGAAATACACTAAAAGGAATCTAAAGGCAAAAATTAAAGGGAATAAATAGTCTCATGAAGTTATAATAAAATAGTCTAAAGTAATGAATTAATATACACACATATACAACACAAACACACACATGTGTGTGCATCCCCTCATCTACAGCATATTTACATACAAGCAAATGTACAAACACACCTACAAATTCAGGTACCCTCTGTTTTTTGCCTCTAAGTAGCATTAAAAAGAAATACAGTATTGAAGTTGAATGATGGAAATAAACATTTCCTATACATAGAACTGTGAATCAATCAGGTAGTATTTTCATAATATTGGATAAAAATTAATTTATTTAATAAAATTAGGTAAAACAAGCAAATATGAAAGTTTATTACTGATTATTTTTATTTTATAAAACTAATTTGCCAGGTCATGGTGTCATACGCCTTTAATCCCAGCACCTGGGAGGCAGAGACAGGTGGATCTCTGTGAGTTCAAGGCCAGCCTGATCTACAATAGCTAATTCTAGGACAGGCTCCAAAGCTACAGAGAAACCCTCTCTCAAAACAAAACAAAACAAAACAAAAAAAATTTTAAATACATATTTTTACATACTGCATAATTTATGCTCAATTTCACACAAATATTACTGCATAAGAAGCATTGATTATGAATGTGAATGACTTTTATACCTCAAATTAAGCAATGTTCAAGTCATTCCAAAGAAAATGAAACAAGAAGTATCTGAGTTAAATGATATAGATCATGTGGAAATAACAGATAACTATAGAATATCCAATGTAGATATTATAGAAGACATTCTTCTTAGCAGCAAATGTATGTTCTTCTAAATAGACTATATAAAATGAAATCAAATAATTCATAAGAATATAGAAATATTAGAGTAATTTCCAGTGTTCCTTATCATTGCAATAGAATACACTAGAAAGAAACAGAAAGAAAAACTACCGAGAATAAAGGTCTTATGAAGATATAATAACATGCTACAAATTAATAAATTAGTTATTCAAGTAATCAATGAAATTAATTCTTATAATTAATAGAAACTGTAAACACAGCATATTCAGATCTACAATACACAATGATTACACTCCCAAGAGGGATGTTGACTGTCACAGATGTCGACTTTAAAACCGCATAAAAAAGACAGGAAGAAAGCTCAGGTGGTAAAGTGATTGTTTTGAAAGAAGGGGAACCCAGGTTTAATTCCTAAAATCATGTGAAACTGAACAAAAGGCACAGTAGCACAAGCTTATAATCTCAATGCTAAGAGACATACTGGAAGATAATCCAGGACCATCTGCAAGCCAATATAGACTATTAGTCTATCAGGAGCTCCTCCAACAGTGAGTCTCTCTCTCTCTCTCTCTCTCTCTCTCTCTCTCTCTCTCTCTCTCTCT
>JABTXL010001671.1:7262032-7288260 GCA_025134845.1 Neodon shergylaensis
TCTCTCTCTCTCTCTCTCTCTCTCTCTCTCTCTCTCTCTCTCTCTCTTCCTCCACCTATCTCTTATCACTCCCTCTCTCTCCCTCCACCTATCTCTTATCTCTCTCTCTCTCTCTTTCTCTCTCTGTCTCTCTCTCTCTCTCACACACACACATGCAATGTGGGTAGCACTTGATGAATGATACCTGAGGACTTCTGATATATACACATATGCATATACATATATATATACACATATGTGTATATACACATGCATGCACATCAGCACATAGATATATACCCTAAAAACACAAAAACACACACAAGTGTAAACACATACACAAACAAAAGTATGAATGATGATTGGGAATTAGGGAAATAAATTCATTGTTAAAGAGTTTGTCACACAACCGTAATGAACTGAGATCATAATCCCAGGCCTCATTTAAAAAGTCAGGCACAGAGGCCTGTGCCCATTAATCCTAGTGCAGAGTGAGCAACGACAAGGATTTCTGAGGGTTGCTAATCAGGTAGTTTGACCAAATTGATGAATTCTGGGTTCAGTGAAAGATACTGTCTAAAACTGTGAAGCACAATTGAGGACAACAACTCACATTAACTATTGACCTTTACACACAAAACACATATTTTTATGTGCATACATATAAACACTAATATATAAGAAACACACATGAGAAAAAGGTTGATTAGATTTCAAATTAGTAGCTCACCAATGAACCTTAGAAACTGAACAAACAAGAACAAACCAAACCACAAAACAATAAATAGGAAAAGCAAAGATCAAGGCATAAATTTCAGAAAAAAATAAAAAAATCTGGAAAAGAACTCTGAATCAAAACGTGGTACTTAGAAAAGATAAATAATCTTAACAGACTTTTACCCAAATTACCAAATGAAAATTATAGAATGAGTAAATTAATAAAATGATAGATTGAGAGAGAAATATTACAGTGCTTAAGTAAATGTAGAAATCCAGTAGGATATACCTTAAAATTTATAGTCCAATGAATGTGAAAATCTAGAAGAACTGAATGGATTTGTAGACATATGTGACCTAAAAATTATAAAACTACACAGTACCAATTTATATAGTTTTATAACAATAGATGTGACTGAAATAGTTTGAAAAAAAATTCTAGACTTCCATGGATTCAGTTTTGCCTTTATTAAGACCTTTAAAAGAGAATTAAAATTGTTGGTTGTTGGTTCTCAAATACTTTAATATAATGAAAATGAAAAGGCTACAGAGAGAACAATTTACAAAGTCTTATTATTGTCATGGTGACCAAACAAGATAAAGGCACAACATGGAACTTGGTTACTATGGCTCTATAGAAGTCAGGTATGATATGTCAATCATTCTTTTTGTTCAGAATTGTTTTTGGCTCCCAAAGAATTTCAGGTTGGTTTTCTCTGAAGGATGGCGTTAGGGCTCTGATTTCATTGCAGTGAATCTACAGATTGTTTTTTTAAACAGTATTGGTGTGGGAAGTCCTTCTGTATATGTCCCATTTTATAGGTTAATAAATAAAAAGCTATAGTGGGCCTGTGCATGGCAGAATAGAGATAGGCAGAGAAAATTAAGCTGAATGCTGGGAGAAAGAAGGCAGAGTCAGAGAGATGCCATGTAGCCACCAAAGGGAAAAGACACAACTGTCAGCCGGAAACTTGCTGGCAGGTCACAAGCCTCATGGTAAAATACAAAATAACAGAAATGGGTTAATTTAATATGTAAAAGCTTGCTAGGAATACGGTAGAGTTATTAGTCCAACAATCTTTTAAATAATGTAGTTTCTGTGTGGTTATTTCTGGTCTGAGATGCCAAGCAGCTGGGAACAAGCCTCCTACAACAAAGTGGTGCTCCAACATATGCTAGCTAAATCCACATAAAACCTGAAGGGGTTTGGAAAGGAATTCTAGCACTAAAAAACAAAGTTTAGCTGCATTTTTTTATTAGATGGGCTTTGCTTGCCAGCAGCATGCTGCAGTACCTTTCAAAGAGGTCTTCTTGATTTGGTAGCGGTAGAAAAAAACAAAAACAAACACACACACACACACACACACACACACACACACGGAGCTTCAAAGAAGTTGCTTCTGGGTCCTACTGCCAGTGCAAACTCTAGTTCTTTCGGAGGCTGAGTATTAAAATGGAGTTTGTGGGCGGTGTGTGCTGCAAGTTACTTGGTGGCAGCCTGGGCTAACTGGTTGTCAGCAGTCTCAGAGTAATTGAAAGGACCTCCACCTTATGGACAGGGTGGAGCCAAAAGGCAAAGCAGCTTTTATCCTAGCCAAACTGCTTTAGCATTTTAAAAAGCGGTCCTAGTCAGAAAAGGATTACAGATGCACAATAGGACAGTTTCAGACTTAAAAGACCTCTAAATGAGACACAGTGTATTAAAAAATATATGTAGTCTTGAGAGAGAGAGAGGAAAAAGAATATAGATAGCTATAAAAGGAAGTAAATGGTTTTAAAAAAATAAAGCAAAGTCTTTAAAGTGCAGAATAAACTTATAGAAATAATAAGAGTAAAGAAAATTAAACCATGTAAAGATGGAATATACACAGAGAGTCTAGATTATGTATACTATTGTGTTTTTTTTTAATTTCTTGACTACTAAAGAGTTACATATCGAGAGACATTTCATGGTATTGAACACTAAGTTAAACCAACATAAAGGTATCTTGACTTCAGAATTTGGGTCTAAGGATTTATTGCTCTGGAAAAGTGGTTAATCTTTTATTTCCTTCCAGACTAATGTAGTTTGATGTACCAAGACTCCCCTGAAATATCATGGTAAATACACCCAAAAATTATTTTGTCCAACAAAAAGTAGAAAGAACTTTGGAGAGACCCACAATCAAATTCCCAAATATTGTTTATAAATGTTTCTTTACATTTAATGTGAGATATATTATAGAGGTTTGCATTGGTATGGATCTTGCTCTATAGATACAAGATTTAGGACAATTATATGATATGTATATTTTTGCTCTTTATTAAGATATTTTGTTTGTACAGCTCATTTTAAAATATAATGCATAATTAAGAAAATAGTTAATAGACAATCATCTATAATAATAAAACTTCTACTCATATTAGGTTTTCTTTTTGTGTGTGTTTTATTTTTAATTTATTTATTTATGTATTAAAGATTTCTGCCTCCTCCCAGCCACTGCCTCCCATTTCCCTCCCCCTCCCCCGATCAAGTCCCTCTCCCTCATCAGCCCGAAGAGCAATCAGGGTTCCCTGACCTGTGGGAAGTCCAAGGACAACCCACCTCCATCCAGGTCTAGTAAGGTGAGCATCCAAACTGCCTAGGCTCCCACAAAGCCAGTACGTTAGGTTTTCTAAATATATAGTGATATATTTCAATTAGATAGGTATTCTTCAAATCTTTCAGAGACCTTCAGAATATGACATTTAAAATGTTTGAATAGCTGAAACACAGCTTGCTCCAATACTGAGGGGACCTAAGAGGTGAGTCAGTGGTAACAGGGCCCAACAGCCAGATGGCCCACTCTCTGGGACCTCCTCAGTGGGATAAAACCCGAGGGTCCCCCCCCCAACTCCTTCAGCTTTTCTAGACAGCCTGCAGAGAGTTTTCCTGTGACTGGGCTATCCCCCAACCTACCCCGCCCCCAAACCTGCCTGTTTTGCCTGTGAAGTCTGTGGAACCCTGAAACATAGCATAAGGGGACCTAAGAGAGCAGACCAAGAAAAACTACCAAGTACTCAGCCACAGCAAGAATTGAACCAAGATGCTAAGACACGTTTTTGATACCTAAGGCTACGCCCAACCTAATCCAGCATCTCAAAGCCCATTGGCTGAAAGCGGTTCCCCAGCACATCACCAAAGTGTTTATTACTTCTATGAATCTTCATGCGGATTTTGGATCTCTTACATAAAGCATCATGTCATCTACAAATAAGAATACTTTAATGTAGCATTTTTGCTATATTTTTCCTTGTCTTGTCTTATTGCTCTGGCTAAGATTTCAGTTATCACACCAATTAAGAGTAGAGAAAATGGGTATAATTCATGTTGTTCCTGGTTTTTGTGGAAATGCATAGAGAAGGATTATTTAAACAAGACTTGTATTTACTCATGGGAAATAAAATCAACAACTGATAGGATCTCATGAAATTAATAAATTCTGCACAGTAAAATCAACAGTCACTTGAATTCAGGTACAATCTTCAGAATGGAAGAGAAATCTTTCCTAACTACACATCAAAAAGATATAATAACATAATCGCAAGCAACAAAAAAATAAATTAAATAAGTGTTACATAATTAAATTATCAGATAATCAGTGATAAAGTACAAGTGCTAAATAAACTTACGAAAAAATAAATATACAAAGTGACCAGAGACACACTGATTAAAGTATGAAATTTCCTGCTCCTCCTAGTGAGAACAGTTATTACTAAAACAAACAACAAATGTTGGAAAGGATGCTGAAAACTGTGAAAATTGACACATTGCAGAGGAAAGCATAAACTAATCTAGCCATTTTTGGGTTCAGTATAGAATTTACTGACAGACTAAAAATAGATTCACAGTTCCAATGAGAACAAGGAGCAGAAAAACTTCAGAGGCATAGATGTATGAGCCCCAATAAGCAACATTTGCCAAAATCTGAACATTTTGAATCATAACTCCTATTTCCCTGGTTACACTAGAAAGGGAAGCAGAAGATTCTCCCCTGACTCCTTGGGATTTAAAATACCTTTTAAAATATTAAAGATCTCACAACTTTGTTGCTTCCCATTAAGAGATAGCTACTTCTTCATGGAAAAATGGAGGGTAAATCTATCTCTGACTCTTACTGGAGAAATGATACTCTAGTCTGCTCCAATATTTTCAAATTACATACTATCGTCTCTTCCCTTATGAATAAATTTAGTGGACCTGTCGATCACCTGATGAATCCTGATTTCTCTGAACATGTGCTAACAAAATGGGAAGAGTGATGATTCTCATACTGAGATGATATACTTACCTTTCTCAGTAAACATTCTCTCACCACAGCTTCTAACAGAGCTTCAGACATGGTGCCTATCCATTTTCCTGAGCTCTGATTCAAAGAATCATCTTTTCATTTTATATAAATTATTTTACTTAAATTATTTTGCTAAGGAGACTTAAACTCATCTACAGAGCTACAGAACTGAAAGCAGTCTGATACTGGCATAAAAAAGATAGGAGGACCAATGGATTAAAATTGAAGAGCCAGATATTAATCCACACATCTGTGAACACCTGATTTTTGACAAGAAAGAAAACAATATAAAATGAAGAAAAGAAAGCAGATTCAACAAATTATGCTGACATAACTGGATATCAACATGTAGAAGAATGAAAATAGAACAATATTTATCAACATGCACAAAACTCAAGTCTAAATGAATAAAAAAAACCTCAATATAAAATCACCACACTGAACTTTACTGAAGAGAAAATGGAAAGTACACTTGGATGCATTGGCACAGGAGACCACTTTTGAAATATAACCCCAGTAGCACAGATACTGAGAGTAACAATAAACAAATGGGACCTCCTGAAACTGAGAAGATTCTGTAAAGCAAAAGACATGGTTAAAAAGACAAAAGGCAGCCTACAGAATGGAAAAAGATCTTCACCAACCCCACATTGGACAGAGGGCTGATCTCCAAAATATACAAAGAACTCAAGAAATTGGTCATCAAAAGAACAAATAATCCAATAAAAATAGGATACAGACATAAACATAGAATTAATTATTAAGATATGAACATAAAATGGATGAAAGACACTTACAGAAATGATCCAAAGCCATAACCATCAGAGAAATGCAAATCAATACAACACTGAGATTCCACCTGTCAGAATGGCCAAGATCAAAGACACTGATGACTGCTTATGATGTATAGCATTGTGGTAAAGGAAACATTCCTCCATTGCTAGTGGGAGTGCAAACTGTTTCACAATTGTGGTGTCTTTGTCAAGAATCAGGTGTTGATGAATCCTCAGATTTAAATCTGGGTCTTTGCATTTATTAAATTAATATACCTGCCTTTATGTGAATATTATGTGGTTTGTAGTACTATAGCTCTGTAGAGCTAGAAATCAGAAATGGTTTTACCTCTGGAAGTTCTTTTAATGTACAGGAATATTTTACCTATTCTGGGTTTTTGTTTTTCCAACTTGAATACTGTTGTTTCTTGGTATGTAAGGAATTGTGTTAAAATTTTATGGAGATTATATTGAATCAGTAGATTGTTTTTGGTATGATGGCCATTTTTACAATGTTAATCCTATAGATCTATAAGCATTAGAGTTCTTTCTGTCTTCTGATATCTTTCTCAGTTTCTTTCTTTAAAGAATTGTTGGTAATGTCATACGGATATTTCTCTTGCTTGGTTAGAGTTAATCCAAGGTATTTCATATTATTTGTGGCTATTGTGAAGGGTGTTGTTGCCCTGATTTCTCAGTCTAGGTGGTCATGTTTTAAACAATATCAGGAAACAAAGAAATGAATGATGATGATCAGCTTGCATTTTCCTTTTAATTCAGTACAAAATCACCATTCCTCATTCCAGTACTATTAGTATTAAATATTTAGTGTTTCTCCTTTGAATTCAATTAACCTAATTTAGAAAGTACAGCACAGTCGTGCATGAAGATTTGTTTACATTTTGATTCTAAATCCCATCAAATTCACAATCAAGATTAATCATCACACAAAAGAATATGATATAAAAGCAGATGAGAATATATCTAGGAAACTGAAGAGGACTAAGAAGTGTGAAAATAGGAAGAAGGGATTTGAGGACACCAGATTCAAAACATGAATGTGTCCTTTTGAAAACAAGTAGAAGCTCCAATGAATACACGGTAGCAAAGTTAGAATTATTCCATGAAACAGCCTATCCATTTATCCTCAAAAAGGTATAGATTATGAAAGCTTTGGAAATTTAAAAAATCTTGGCAGAAAATTGAGAAGTTGAGAAGAATACAAAAATATGAGCTCATATGGTTTCTTCCACAATGGTCGGACAAAATTATCAGAAATATATTTACATATTTAGCCAATTAATACATTTCTTCCTAGTAAAATCTCACAGGAAATAAATACTGATCGAGAAAACAAGGAACAGATGATGCAGTATATAGCTTCTGACTGACCAAATATAACCAGGATGAGCACTTGTCCTGGTTGTTCTTTGAATCTAGCAAAATTCCCAAGACTCATGCCTCTTAGAGAAAATACTTAATAGTGAGAGCAATGGCTATAGAAATAAGATTGGAGGCATTATAAGGAATATGGCTTTTATAAGGCAGACTTTTAAATGTTACCGTTTTATGTGTGAAAATGGTTTAAAACCAAATATTAAATGTGCTGCAATAAAATATCAGCAGCAATTCAATATTCATCTGATTCATGCCTTTTCTCACTCATTTAGAGGAAGTTATCTTTTTATTGAACTGCTCATCACATTTTTACATTTTCAATGCAAAATGAAGTTTTTGAAGGATTTTTCTGAGTTTCCACAATATGTTAACAAGACGTATGTTTATTTACTTTTTGTTTTTTTTCCAAGTTGGACACTTCAAAAGAAAATGATTAATAAAGTGAAATTTCTTCTATGTGGAAATATGAAGTAAGCATTAGTTGAAGTCATTCTTTTTAGAGTGTTTATTCATAAAAAGAAAAAAAGCAATCTTTAATTCATCGCTTACCATGGAATTTTGAAAATAAAAATCTCAGTATTTAAAATTTACAATTTTTAAATTTGTGATTAAATGAGAAAAAATGACTTAATTTGGATCTCCTGTTACCTAATGAGAAACAACTTTAATGAATTTAATACATTTGCAATTTTAAAATTTAGATGGAACTCAATGAATATGAACCCCAAAGAGACAGATTCTTTGTGTAAGTTTTAGAGAATTGGCAACACTTTTTTATTAACTAGTTTAGATAATTTGTTAAATTCCCTCAATATTACCAAAATTTATCAAAGTTATTGTAAATATGTTTGATTAGAAAAAATGTGGGTGAATGGAAAATAAAAAGTTTCTAAAAAGATTATTTAGATATTTGGATAAATTACATTTATATATGTGTGACAGACATGTGTCCACATATTTGTAACCTAAAACAATTAGTAGAAAAATGGAGAAGCAGTACAAGTTTGGGGACAGCACAGACTGCATAGCGAAATCCTATCTTAAAAATATTCAGACTCGAGAGGGAGGGGGAATGGAGTGGGGGAGGGGAAGAGGAGTGGGGGTAGGGGGAGATTAAACTCAGGTCCCTGTGCATAGAGAGCAAGGATTTACCTATAAGGCCATCACTCTAGCACTATATTCAATATGACAATGTCAGTATTTATTTTTACAAAATATAACAAATATATTGTTCTTTGCTATATTTTGATTTCAAACAGTAATTTGTGCTATGATGTGAAATGAGCCAAATAACATTTGTCAGATTATTTTGCTAATGATTTAGACCCTACTATCTGTACATATACTATCTACATTCTTCTGACACTGAAATACAATTCTTCTCATTTCTAAGTTTAGAACATATAGAAAGAGGTAAACTCAATATTATGTAGAAAAATCTATGATTTTGCAAACTTTGAAAACATAATTTTAAATATTTCTATTGTAAAATGTCACATTAAAATAGATATTCTTGCTGAGTTTCTTTATTTTTTAGAATGGCATCAGGAGAATTTTTAAATTTTTTTTAATTTGTTTTATTTTATGTGGATGGATATTTTGTCTGCAGGTCTGTCCATGCACCATGTGAGTGCCTTGTGTCCAAGGTCAGAAGAGTTCATCAAATTCCTTGAACTCGTGTTAGAAATGGTTGTGAGACCTGATGTGGGTGCTGGGATTTAAATCTAGGTTTCCCTTGAAAGGAGCCAGTTCTATTAACTACGGAGCCATATCTCTAACCCTTATCTTGCAAATTTTTGATGTGAATCAATGATCATTTCTCTAACTCAATTGTCAAAAAAATCAGTGACTTGCAGATTATCAGCATTGATATCTTCCAATAAGTGTTGCAGTACTAATTGAGAAGATCATAAACTTATGCTTGAGTCATTACCCTAATTCTTAATTAATTGATCGCCATTAATGCTTTCTAAATATCTACCATATGAAAATATTCATGGACTAATGGGAGTGCTAAACTCTTGACCTTTAGCAACAGGTTAAATGTGAAGCTCGTCATACCCACTGCATTCTTGGCGATTGCCCTGGGAAACAGAAGTCATGCTAACACATATCCTATGGAATGTGACTCACAGATGGACAGGAGCTGTGTGCATGACTCTTCATGCACATATATTTCCTTAAATCAGTATTGGATCTCTGCAAACACAAAGCAGCTGTTTTCATTGAAAAGAAGGAAATTTTATGCTCTACTCCAGATGGTAGAAACTGCAGGAGGATGTTGGGGCTTCCTGTCACCTCCCTCTAGAACAGAATTCTTTTTTCACAACATAAAATATTTTAAAAAATGCCAGAGGGTGTTTCTCCGTCTGTCCCCAAATCTGCTTGCATTGTAGAAAAATTTCATGTGACATCTCATTCTATGATAAAAGTGTTCTAGGAACCATGAACATATCATTCAATCTTCTCTCTTTTTAAAGAGTGTTAGAGTTGCAATTTAGAGGAAACTTCATCAGGCCCTATTAAACAAATGACCTTACCCTTTAACTGTCAAGTTTTCCCACATTTTAAAAAATTGTAGTGCCTTACATATAACAGAAAATATTTGAACTTATCTATTTTAAACAGAGAACTCAGTATTAAGTCACTCAAAAGACTGTCAAGTTGTCAGTATCACCTAGCCTTTAACTTTCATAAGTACTATACAAGAGCAGGTAGATTAAATGTTAATTAATAATTATTACTTGGAAGATTTTTTTATAATTCACTATACAGAAGTAAACATATCATTTCATTGTTGGTGCATCAAGGCTCCATGAAAGTCAATGTTGTGGTATTGATTAATTAGGTTTAGCTATACAACAACAGAAATCCAATTTATGAAAATATTGAGTTGATTATTTTCCCAGAACATAATACAAATTCCAGTGTTATGTGATGAATTTAATTTTCTTTTAAAAAAGAAAATTGTAGATCTGAGGTTCTCTACCTCAAAATTATTACAAGAAAGAAACACTAGATTATTAAGAAAGAAGTATATGTACAACAATATAAAATATGAAAAAAATCTTTTCAAAAACAAAATATCACTTTTCCTATCAAAGCTCTTGTTATATGTGATACAATTATCTACAAACACCTTCCAGGTTCTGAATAAAATAAAGATGAGTGATGTTATATGAACACTGAGGACATGATATTTCTTCTCAATAGTAGCTACTAAGTATTCAATGATAATAAAATATTATCTTTTTAGTTAATAAGAATTCAAATAATGTATTACTATAGAGAAAAGTATCAATTCATAACAAGACAATGAAATTTTTTTCCATTCTTTTTCCTTGATAAAATGTGAGGATCTGGTCTGACTCTTAAGGGATTTTTTTTCAAATAAAACAAAAACAAATCTTTCTTGCTTTCTTTAATATGAGTATTCCATTGGGCGATTAATAACACCTCTCATAGTATAAGTAGAATCAATCCATACTTTTCATTTACTTATCCAAATTTAAGCATTCTGTTTTCTAGATAATAACTAACAGTAAACTTAAAAACTGTATTAATGGCATTAAAATAGAACAAATGGGCAGCATAAATTTAGATGTTTTTGAAGTGATCGTGTAAAACCCGAGCAGCCACATAGATAGATATCAAAAGAAATCAATGTATGAATATGTGCAGCTAGTCAAGTAACAAAGACTGTGAGAAGAGCAAAACACATCCCTAGGAAGATTCACATTTCCTCGCACTTGTGAATGAGAGCAGAGAAGACTCCCGGTGGCCGATGGGCCCACGGTGACTGATATGTCTCTACTAGGCAATGCGGAGGATGCTTTCTATGAGAAGGGTAGTTGTAACAGGAGAGTCAATCTTGACCTGACTCAGTGAGAGAAAGTGACTAATAGCGAGGCTTAAGGATTGGTCCCACTAACTTTTAGGCCTTTTCAAAACGTATCTCCAGGGCTGTGTGAGTTACTTTTCTATGTCAGACAAGATGACTGACAAAAGCAAATCAAGGAAGGATGCTTATTTTGGCTCACAATTTAAGGATATAGTCCATCATGGTAGACATGGCACAGCAGCAGGTGTTGTATGCAGCATGTCACATTACATCCTCAGCCAGTGAGCAATAAGTGAGGAATGCTGGTGCTTGTCTTGCTTGTTTCTTTTTATATAGCTTAGGACTCCAGCCCATGGGGTACTATTAAGCACATTTCGAGGGGGCCCTCTTACCTCAGTGGTCCCAATCTCAAAACTCTCTCCCAGGCACACCAGAGTTTCTCATTTAAATTATTCTAGATACCATTGAAAACCAATTAAGTATCACAAAACACTGTTAAGAAGGTCATCCCACACAGATATAATTAAAGATTAGAATAAAAAATAGAATAATTAATGTGATTGAAGAAAAGAGAAGGCTCAGATGCTGAATTATTTCACACAAAATAAGAAATATCAGGAGCCTTAGAAGATGTTCTTTAATATTATACTCCATGTGGGGTAAGGGGGTGGTTGCTAATATCAACAAAGATATTAGACCCAAGCTTCCTTATCAGAGCAAGCATGGCTCTAACTTTTTCTAGGATAATTTCTTCCTCCTACTCTTTTTGTTTGGATCCAATTCTGGTGGTATTCCATTGAATTTCTTAGTTTTTTTTTCCTTATTTTTGATAGCTCCCTTAATGTTTACCTATTTTTCCTACACCTAACAATGCAGCTTTCCCTTGCCATCATTTATTCATACTTACTCTTCTGCTCCACAGATTTTTTTTTAGATCAATTCTTCAACCTCTCTCCTGAGACACTGAATATATTTCAGAATTTCCCTGTGGGCCTACATGAATCTTGTTTAATGATTTCAGAATCCATCCTATAAAAGAATGTTTATTATTTTAAGTGCATGCTAAACAAAGTCCTCCATTTAAACCTAATGATAAAATCATACATGCCAACTGTCATTGTAGGATTAACAGTCCAGCAGGGCCAACGGGTATTTAGAACAGTGTTTGGCAAGTGGCAAGTGTTGCTAATGCAAAGCAGAGAGGTGGCTTCATATCTGCAAGTTATACTAAATGACCAATATTGTTAAACAGCAGATATTCAACTATGACACAGAATGGTGAATATTAGCTTGATTAAGGCATCCTCCGATTCTGCTGTGCTTGTGGCACATAGGTTAGGTTAATATGCGAATATGGATAAAAGAAGTCAGTTTCTCAGTCTGCATCTGATTTATTATAATGATATGGCCCTGCCTGGCTCTGTGCCTATTTCCCTTTCATCTATATTAGAATATAGATGTCTTCTGAAACTCTGAGCAGAAGCCAAGGGAATCAAATGGAGGCAAATCCAGAATCTCCAGCCAACTGAGCCACGGAAGCACTTTCTTGAAACACTAGACTCCTTAAATGTGCCTCCAATATCTTCAGTCATCCTCCATCCATCCTGTTCTGAGCATTTCTTAATAACCTCAGCACAATCTTTAATACTCACATTTTATTAGAAAATTGAATGGTTCATATAAATGTATTTCATCATTAACCTGCTTATCAATTAAATAAAATAAATATATAATTTGAAAAGAATATAAATCTTTCACTTAATATATTTCTACAGTGACTGACATATGATATGACTCAAAATGAGTTCATAATATATTCTTTCAACTTTAATGAGAGGAACTTTTAAAATCCAAATGTTTTCTGGCCGGGTGATGGTGGCGCACGCCTTTAATCCCAGTACTCGGGAGGCAGAGGCAGGCGGATCTCTGTGAGTTCGAGACCAGCCTGGTCTACAGAGCTAGTTCCAGGACAGGCTCCAAAGTCACAGAGAAACCCTGTCTCGAAAAACAAACAAAAAAAAAAACAAAAACAAAAAAAAAAAAACCAAATGTTTTCTGTTTAGAATAAAATTAATTAGGAATGGAGTTGTATATCAAGCATTTTTTGAGCACACCAAAAGTGATTATGACAACAGTTACAAATTAGTGATATTAACCTATAGTTTAAAATTATATTATTTACTTATTAATATTTAACTATAGAAATTATTAACATCATATTTTTTTATTCTTTAGGTGAATAGGATGATATCCCGAATTTCAAAAGTGCCCTGTGTATAAATAAGCAGTATAAAATGAGAAGAGAGAGATAGTTTGCCTCCTATGACTTTGTAGAGGTGCTGAATAAAGGCTCATTTTTTAAATAGAGTACAATTTAAACTATGGACTAGACAAATCAATAACTCTCTATATGTGTCAGATGAAGCAATTATCTTGGTTATCTAATTGGTTTAAGAAGACTATCTCACTAAACTGAATCTTTTACAAGTGCAACTGAAAAGCACCTCTTCTTCTAACTGAGAAACCAGAATCTGAACATCATAATTGAGATGAGACTACCAACTCTTAGTAGGAACAAAAGAACAAATTGTTCTATTGAAAAAGGTAGAGGTCTTTTTGAAGGACTTTTAAATTTTTCAATGACATGTATTGTTTCCAATTATTCGCATATATTTTATTTGCTTTGAATTATTTTTCTGAAAACCTTTTAAAATTAGAATATATTTCTTTCACCAGGATTAAGGAGTAGACTTAGTCTTTCATAATGGACTATTTTTGATGTTATTATTTCATGACCTATTGATTAACAAGTAATAAATACCCAAGGTTTACCCAAAAGAAAAGGAGAGAAAAGATGGAGAGGAAGAGGAGAAGATGCTCAGTTGTTTCTCTGTGTTTCTAGGTGTAGTTTTATGTTGTAGTTTGCATTCCAAGGCTTTTATCTCCTCTTCCTTTGGTCTGTCTTTCCTTTAGTTACAGCATACTCATTTCATCCCACCATTTGGCCCACTAACCTCTCATTCCAAGACAGAGTTACATTAGTTTAGTCTCCCATGACCTTTTAACCAACAGTGAGTTGTGAAAAACAAACACATGGAATAGATTCCATCCAATACAAGAATATTTCACTTAAATTACTTTCTGTATTTTTCATAAGATAGAAGATTTTCCCATTAGCATTTGTTGAGTGTGCAACCTAAGCATAAATAGAAAACATAGGAAATTTGAGATATAATCTTGAAATGGGCACAAAATTCAGAATATTATTATTCCTCCATGAATTTAGTGATGGGAAAATAGGGTGATGTTAAATTTAGCTGCCTCTCTGTGTTTTCTTTTTTTTTTTTTAAATATAACTTAGAAAATCAGCAACAGCATTTCTCTGTAAGCCCTCTCACAAGGAATGCTTACAGATAAGGCAAACTTAAGTCGTAGTTCATTTACAGTCAACATGATTCATTGACATTATACTCAAATGTTCTCAGGAGAGCAGGGAAGAGTTAGGGATTAAGAGATGGTTCAGATATCCCGAGTCCATAAGTTCTAGTTCACTTTAATATTTGCCTGACATAACCTATAACCACCTGGAATAAAGGAACTCTAATTTTAAAAATGCCTTAATAAAATTGACCTTTGGCTAAATGTGTAAGAATGTCTTGATTGGAGATTGATGAAGGATAACCAATCTCACTGTAAGAGACACAGACCCTAAACAGGTGGACCTGAGCTGTATAAGAATGCTAGCTTAGCATGAGGAAGTGAGCAGGTCAATGAGAAGACCTCGTCTATGGTTCCTGCTTCTAGTTCCTGCATTTAGGTTTCTTTCTTGAGCTTCTGTTCTGACTTCTCTCAATGGATTGCAACCTGGAAGTTTAACATGAAATAAACCATTTCCTCTCCCAAATTGCTTTTTATAATTGTATTTTTCATAGCAATTAAAAAGCAAAGTAGGGCAAATGTAAATGATGAATGGGTGTGACTGCCATCTACGATATCAGCCTGAAATGAGCAACCCTGCCTCAGTATGAAAGGTAGAACGGTGATCAAGGATGATTCACGATAATAACCTGAAAGCATATTTTCTTTCATATACACCATCCACATAGGTGCTCCCTCACACACACGAACACATAATTTGAAAAAGAGGGGCGAAAGAATAACTCTAATTCACTTGTTATTAAAAATATAATGGGATATCAACAAAGTTACCTGGTCACTTGAAAGTCATTTTTATGTTTCTCAGATTCAGTTACTTAAGCAAAATAATCAAAAGAATGCCCTTGATTCTGTCACTGCTGTATTCACAGGAATAAGGGTGGAGTATGTTCATTCCATGCTTGTCTCAAACTTACAGATAAGTACCTACTCTAATCCAAATCTGCCTGTGGAAAACAAGACATTCAGATCCAAACACTAAAACCTCCATGCCCCTGTTCTCCTTGAAGAGATAGTTCTAGAAAATGCTGAAATCACAATGAGTCTGGCCATAGGACTTTACTGCTTGAAAACTACCCTGATGCAACAATCCATAGACAAGTTAGAGGATGCACTGGTGCTAGCTTCCCATGGCCATGAGTGGGCTCATCCTTGCATTCTAGGCAATATTCTGACTTTTAAAGTGTATTGAAAGCAGCACCTTACAAACACCTAAGCCCTTCTACTCAATAAAAGAACGTATTCATAAGTAGTCACCTAGAAGTCTAGAGACATTGACATTGCATGGTTAACTGCTCCACTGACCTGTCTCTCCTATCAGATTTTAATGTGTGTTTTAGATAGCTCATGCATGTGTCTTGAGTCTGCATTTTTTCTTTGATAAACTGTTGCCAGGAAGAGCTGATACTCCATCTTCAGTGGATCTATTTGAATTAATTTGGGTAAATAAAACTGAAACTAAAAATGACGAGGAATTAAGATTCAGACAAGAAAGCCTGGCCCATTGCACGCCCCAGACCCAGGGGCAGGAGAAGAAAGCCACAGTCTATCGAATCCTAATCCATTTGTAGGGTTCTGCTTCTCAGATGAACTTGAGATTATCTTCTAAATAGTTTTCCCAAACCAGTTGTGGATGTGCGATATTTGGATACAGATTTTAAATTCCTGGCCAATCTGGGCTACATAGGAAGACCTTTTCTCAATAACCAAACGATAAAATGTATTTGGCAAGAAGTTGCATGAGATGACTTTGAAAGTGGATTGAGTCACAAATGGCTTTCAAAAAATTCGCCCTAGCCAGGAAGTGGTGGTGCAGACCTTTAGTCCCAACAATTAGGGAGACAGAGGCAGGTGGGTCTCTGTGAGTTTGACATCAGCCTAGTCTACAAGACCTAGTTCCAGGACAGGCTCCAAAGCTTCAGAGAAACCTTGTCTTGAAAAATGAAACAAAAAAAGAATTGACCCTCAGTTCTTCTGTAATTCCCATTACCACTTTTAGGATTCCATCAAGGAAAGCATTTTCATTTAGTTGTTATGTCTCTGCAAGCTTTATTTGACTATAATAATTCTCAAGCATTGTTTTTTTTTTATGTTCCTGAGAATTCTAAAGAGTATTTGCCTGGTATGTTGTAGAAGGACCATTTATTGATGCTAATCATGTGATCTTCATAAAAATGTTGGTGTTAAATGGTTAATATGGAGACCACAAAAGTAGTTTGTTATTTTCATCACATTTGAAATGTACACACCATAATCATGGTTCAGGAGACCCTTGTCTTCTACTGTTGACACTGATCACACCTGGAAGTAGGGATCTAAATTTCTCCACTCTAATCCTATTGTTTCTCCTCATTTTTTCCTGTACTTTATTCTCTTGAAGAAGGGTATTGTGAATATGTCTCCTTTTAGGAGCAAAGAGTTGTTTTCCTTCCTTCAGGCAGAAATCCAAATAAGTTCTATGAAATTCAGTATGGAAGATTTATCTCCCCAGCACTTATGAATTTGTTTGTCATGTGTTTGCCTCCATGTAGATATTACTTTCCTTCATAATCCAAGAGTGTTTTGTTTTACTGCCTCAGTGTTCTTGCTGTGGCATGAGGGCCTCTTCTCATAGACTCCTGGGCTCTTGGACGACACTTAATTATGTATTTCAATTTTATTTTGCTTTGGGTCTTCCTTTTTCTGTCATAAAATAAATATGCTCTTCCTCTTTCTTAGAGTCAGCTATTGCTCCAAGGAGTCCTGGTTCTTTATTCTAAGAGATATTATTCATAACCTTGATATGAATCATAGGTGTACATGTGCAGGGAAGAGAGGTCATTTCTCTAAGTCTCTCTCAACCTATGAACAAAGAACTGCATGGCATTGTATCACCTCCTGCTTATATGTATATATATATATATATATATATATATATATATATATATATATACACAAGTACTCCCATAAGTAACCAATACCCCAGCTAAAAATTAAAATAGCTTATTTCTGCTAATTTCTTTCACCTCCCTATTTTTATTGCTTCCCTGGTTCAGAAAGCTCTGTTCCCATTTACCTGGTTTTAATGTTTCTCAATTAACTGTCATTATATGAAGCTGGTTCATCTAATTGACAATGCAGTGGATGCTCCCAGAAAGCCAGTTAATATCTGGAAGTGTTAAGCAGAGCTCTGAAGTAAGCAAGATAAATTAAGAGTATTTAACATTGAAAGCAGTAAAAAGGCTGTCTGTTGGGTAGGTCCAATATGTAACACAATGAGAATCGCAAGGCCATGAGCAATGCCTGCAGACATCAACAAAGATTGTTCTCACAGCCAAGGAATCTTTATTTCTCCCATGTTGTGTTATTTCAGAACTGTGATCCTTTTGTTGTCTTGTTTAACTTTCTGAACTCCTCTTGTGAGTCATTCTAAGCTATGCATTTATTTCCACCTTCGCCACTCCCTCTTCCATCTTCAAAACGAGTTGATTGCTTCAGTAAAGGTTTCCTAAATATCTTTCCCAAAGTAAATGTTTATAGCTTTTCTTCCCATTTTGCTGTTGTTTTCACAGAGTATTGATATGATAGAATAACTAAGTATGTAAAAGCGATTGTGTTATGTTATGGGCTGAAAGGGTAAGTATATAGATGAACTAAGAATGAAATGCGCAAAAGTGAAATGCATGCTGCTAATTGTGGAAGTTTTCCCTCACAGGTTGCCATCTGGATTTACTTTTGATATGTTTAATATGTGAACATTTCATATGCTTTCTTTGTAGGTCAGGTTCAAGATCAGGTCACCACAAGCCTAGGAAGCACAGTAATTATAAAAGTGAGAAAAGGCGATGACATTGATAACAAAGGGAAGAGGCACAACTTTTTATTTTTTAAATTTAGATTATTTCTACTGCTGCCAAGGTTTCAGAAGCAGATTGAGGTTTCAGAAATAAAAATCCCAGGATGCAGTGCACAGAAACACTGCATAGATATTGAATGCTGTTATTACTTTCACATTCTCCTTATATGGCAACACTTAGAGCTTAGCAGAAATGGGTTCTGTGGTTTCATATGAGATGGTTCAAACTGCAAAACAGTGAATGGTATATAAAAAAGATTTTTTTTTAGAAATTTCTAGAAACCCAGTTGATCATTGTAAGCAGGAGGAACTAGACTAAAGGAAGAAAATGAAAGCTTTGATTTAGTGCTAGCACGTAGTAGATTACTTCTATGGCAGATGCTGAAAAGAAACATCTTGTGTATTATAGCGAATTGTGGATGGTATTTCTGGTATGGAGAAGCTGAAAATTGACCAATAACTCATTTTTTTCAACAAACACAGACAACACAAAATGGTTCAGGCACTAATCCTGCCCTGAGGAGAACACTGCAGAAAACAAAGATAAAACCTCTGTTCACACCTAATTGCCAGTGAGGAGGTTGTTGCTGCCAGGTTGGAGATAGTGTCCAAGCTAGGCTAAAAATTGTTTTTTCATAATAAGAGTAAAGGTGGATTACACTGGTGTGAAATGTCTGAAGATGATTGTAAAAGTATGGGTACATTTATTATCCATTCAACCTAACAAAAACCAGTGTTCAAACTTCCACGTGTAACTTGGCTCATGCAACTGTCGCTCCTAGGCATCAACCAGCAGTTTACCTGAATGGCAGAGAAAGTAGTTACCGCCACACCTATTAAAGACACGATAAGTATGCATACCCATAATAGATGGTACTTAAGCTCTTGTGTACTGTTCTACACTGTAAGTTTGAAGACAAATGAGAATGCCCTTTATCAGCTAGCTACACCCATCCATCCTTTTTCCTGAGACTCCACAGAGAATAATCAATTGGCACATCTCCCGTGCTCTTTCCCTTCCCAATCCATGGGGCATGAGTCATGCAGGAAGGAAACCTGAACCGAAGTGGGCTGCACTTTTGCTGCTTAGGTCACCCTTGATTTTCTTTATTGAATGCATGAAAATCAATACACTAATAGGCCTAGGAGCCATATGCCTTTGTGAGGATTGAAAGAGAGCATTGCCTTTGAAGAATCTGAAATATTCCTTTAGTATTCAAATATACCCTTACAGTATCTAGACACAAAGGACAATAAGTACTATTTTGTTCAAAGAGTATATCCAAGGTCATGATAGTGAACAACATTAATAGGAATTGTCAATGGAATCATTGTGTAAGAAAGCAGCATCAAAAAGTTAAAAAGGATTCATGAAATATCCAATAACTATAAAAGAAAAATCATAGAAACATGATTTCTATTTATGTGATGGATTACCATATCTTTGAAAAGGAAAAATAAACAATCCAGTGTACAGGGAATGAAAAATACAAATAAGTCATGTACTTGAATCTTGCTTAGTTAAATGTCACAAAATAAATGTTGTGTTATTTCACAGTGTCAGGTAGGTAAAAGCCGGACGGAAATGCACATTCTCTAAATCCCACCAGATATCTCTCATTTCTTTCATCAAAGACCTAAAATCAAATAATTTAGACCAAGATTTCTTCAGCTTTCCTACAAAACCTCTTTCTGCTAAAGAAATTAGTTAGAAACCATGAGTATATAGGTATATAAACTAAGTATTCAATTCAAACATAGTGATGATGAACAATAAACTAATTTCATTTTAATTAATTTTTGGTATGCATATAAGTTGACAATTCATTAAAAGATGAAAACAAATTTGCTCATGAATGTACTTAGTCTTACATAAAAGAATAAAACTTGGCATTTGATACAGCGGATATAAACTATCTTTAAGATGTGCCTTAGGTACTTTTCTATTGTGAAAACAAAACACTATGACCGAGGCAATTTATAAAGAAAAACATTTAATTTGGAAGCTCATGATTCCGGAGTATTAAAGTCTATTACCCCATGACATCAGTTAAGCAGGCCTGCTTCTGGAGAAGGAGCTCAAGGCAAAGAGAACTATTACCTGAGAACAGTGTGGGCTTTTGAACCTCAGTTGGGGCTCCCAGTGACACACCTTGTCCAAGAAGGTTAAGTCTCATAACCCTTCCCAAATAGTTCCACCACCTTGGAACAAAGCATTCAAATATATGAGCCTATAGGGGTCATTCTCAGTCAAACCATAATATCTGACTCCCTGGCCCTCATAGGCTTGAAATCATGTAATATGTTCAGTCTGACTTCAAAAGTCCCTATAGTCTTTCAGAATCTCACCACAGTTTAAAAGTCCAAAGTCTTTTCAGAGAGACTGAAGAATCAAGGCCATCTCTTAATTTCAGTTCTCACCTCCACAAAGTCAATAAAAATCTAAGGAATCTGGGTACAGTGAGGAAATCCTGGAACACAGCAATTCCAAAGCTCAGCAAGGACTTAGATGCTTTTTCCTTTCAAGCATTGCTCAGCGCAGCACACTTCTCTCTCTTGGACTGTTTCCACTCCTTGTACACAGTCCTCCTGGCAGACACCACTTGGCTCTGTTAGCTCAAATATCCTGGGTTTTTCAACACAATTCAGGCTTCATTTACAGTTTCATGCCCTGGCTTCTTAGGGCCTCTATGCAGGGATGCTGTTGATACGGTCCTGTCTTCAACCTTGCTCTTTAACTAATGAGGAAGATTCCACAGCTCTGTACTCCTGTGTTCTTCAGGACTCAAAGCTCAAGGCACTTGACCAGAGGTGCCAGTTCTGCTGCTGCCTGGGGATGACTCCTGGTCCCTCCTTGATTTACATTTGCATAAACTTTGAAATATTGCTCTTTAGGTACAGAGAATTCCTTAGGGCTTTGTTTTGTTTTGTTTGATGAGATGGATCATGCCCTGAAGGCACCACACCCCTTTTTCCACACCTACTTGTCTCTTATTACAAACCATGGCTCCAATATTAAACTCCCTGGGACTCTGTTCCTCCTCATACTGTAAATGTTGTATTGCTTTCTGCCTCACTTGCTCTTTTTTACTGTAGACCTGCATAATAATGAGAGCAAACACACATGACAGAATCAATAGTAGGCTATCAAGAATCTCTTCTGCCCAAGAAATTAGATCAAAACACTACAAATTTGGTTCAAACAGATTCTTAGGAGAAGGACAAAAAGCAGGCACATTCTTTGTCAAAATATCACACGAAGTGTCTCTATTGCAAACTGCTAATATTGTTGTTCTCTGAAACCTCTTGATCTAGACATCCAGTGTTCCCTATTGCCTTCCAAGTTCCTAAGGATGGCCCATCTAGGACTACTTACAGCTTTCCTATTTCAAAGCCTCCAAATCATCAACTTTTCTCAAAAACAAAAACCCCATATGGTTAGGCCTTCATAGGAATAACCCACATCCTGGAGCCAGAGGCCAAAAAGAAGAGTTAGAACATGATATCATGCAAGCCACCACCCCGGCATCTTTTAAGTCCTAGATCACAGCAGAGATTACTCCAGTATTTGATATGATACTAATATAATACTAGTTTTGTTCACTATTTTCCCTGGAAGATGCAAATGCAATGGCTCTCACTTAGCCTATTTAACCATAACATCCCTTATTCCTAGGTCAGCAAACTAATATGGGAATTCTGACAATTTCTAAATATGGCTACCTCAACCAATCCTGGAACTGAGGAGATAACCAGAGGATGAGTTCAACAATACACTGGGCCCACTGTGAGTTGGGTTTCAGCAAAACTCCATGAATCACCTGACATCCGTAAGTCCTTTCTTTAACTGGAAGTCCACAGTGTTTCCTGGGATCTCCAGGAGACACTGGAATTGAGAACCAGAATTCAGTACTCCTATGTGTTTATAATATTTATAGTAAGTTACTGTCTTCTTTTTAGATATTGAATTTAGTCACAATTTCTCTGTATATATTTTGTTTTAGCAGATTATTTCAAAAGAACATTCTTTTCAGTTTTTTAGAACATTTTTGGAGAATTTTTCTTGTAATTGTGTCACATTGATTCAAACTTTCCATTTTCAGAATATAAAAGTAAATGAGTTTTAATCTTTATGTAAATACAGAGAATATATGAAAATTATAGATCGATTCAGAGGAATTAGGTATAGTATTCCATTGCTATTTCTATTTGTAATTATTTCATAATACAAATACATGATTTTAAATTTTTATGTTAGTCTTTACAATGTAATGCTTTACCTACGAGCTGTTTTTTAATTTTTTACTTAGTATGTATAAAAAACAAAGTGAACTCTCCTCCCCTGAAAAGTCCTGTTATACCATAGTGTAATACTAGGATAGGGAATCTCCCTAAAACAAGAAATCAAAATAAACTTTGCTACTTGCTGGATTTGTGATCTTGGCCCAAGCCCATAAAAATCTTAAAATAGTGGTCATTCATCTGTAAAAGCTAGGTCAAATACATCTTTTTTAGGGAATTGAAGATGCACATAACAGATGGTTTGAAATAGAAGCTTGCTTTCAATACCTGGCTCCTTTAGGGTACAGTAGCTATTCTTCTTTCAGAGTGTCATTCTCTTCCTTAACAACTCCCCCACAAACCCAATTAAGTAAGTGTATTTGCCCAACGTTTAAATTCCTTAACAAAATAAAATTGTGAAACAGAAGCCGTTCAAAATATACAGGAACTAAGGCTGTGTAAACTTGGGACTTCGAAAAAATTTTAAACAATTTAGCATATGAGGCAGGTTTCGGCCAGATGGATTTATGTACACATATCATGTTTCAACATTTCTGCCTCTATGGATTTCAGTCCAGAGGCCATGGTGTTTCACTTTGACTGTGTCAGTTTCAAGTTCTTACTGTCATCTTGAAGTGTTAGATTAATTTAAAAGTGCCATGTGGCCTTGGGAGATTTGAAGGCAAGGGAAAGGAAAATGGGTAAAAGCACAAGACACACAGAGAGTGTCATAGAAGAGAGAACATAGTGATAACCAGCGTTAATGTCACGGGAAGAAAGCTTGGAGAGGGTAATTGCAAGCAGTATCCAGTAGCTCTCTCTGAATCCTGCTTGTGGTACAAGATGTGAGCTAAAACTTGTTGCTCCAGCCACCATTATGCCCGAGGTACCATGATGCTCCAGCCACCACGATGCTCCACCACCATGATGCTCCAGCCACTCTATCTTAGCTGGAATGGTGATAGATTCTTAGTTCTTTAGAATCTTAAAACCAAATAAACCCTTTCTTCCACAAGTTACCTAAGTCACGGAGCTTTATCAGAGCAATAGACAAGTAACTAATACAAAAGTATTCAGGACTGGGAACAAAAGTAAAAGTAATATTTATTTAATATTCAAAATTTGGCTTACCACTGTAATCTAATAAGAAACAAATACTGCTGTGACTCAAACACCTATTGTTGCAACTTTCCTTTAACATTCAATTAACAGACACTTCAAACACGGGAGCCTCAGCAATGTCTTCACAGAGCTGCATTCAAAATATTTGTATTCAAACCAAAGTTTGGTAGTTGAAAGCAGTGATGCTTCTCACAAATGTTTTGTTTTGTTTTTCTTTTTGGAGAACTCTTTGATACCTTTTGCTCTTTTAACCTACTTTGTGGGAATGAAAATACTGAATGTGAAACTTTTGAAGATTATATACATTGGGAACTATTTGGGATGCTATGCAGTTAGAAAACAATAGTTATAATTCCATATACTATTTATAGACTATTTTCAATGTCAATGTAATTTTTTAAATATGATTCTAAGATCTATTAGCTTATTGGTTTAACATATAGAAAGGTAGACTGGGAGAGTGAATTACTCTGATCATAATCGATTTCCGTTTGTTGTCAGAATGTTAGCAGGGAAAAGAGTATTAAGCTGATGCCATAAAACATGAGAAGTTTGTAAAAGCTCTGTAGTCACAAAAGCAAAGCTACAACTCACTGAAGAGGGAGCAGTTTCCTTTTCTCTGGTCCTCAGGTAATACTCTTCATGACTGGGCTCTTTTAGAGCTTTGGGGGCTCCCAGGTGCCCAGGGCGATGTCCCCAGTTAGTTCCTGGGGCAGGTGAGGATAGGGAACCTGAAATGACCCTTTCCTATAGCCATACTGATGAATGTCTTGCATATCACCATAGAACCTTCATCCGGCGATGGATGGAGATAGAGACAGAGACCCACACTGCAGCACCGGAGTGAGCTCCCAATGTCCCAATGAGGAGCAGAAGGAGGGAGAACATGAGCAAAGAAGTCAGGACCACGAGGGGTGCACCCACCCACGGAGACAGTGGGGCTGATCTATTGGGAGCTCACCAAGGCCAGCTGGACTGTGACTGAAAAAGCATGGGATAAAACCGGACTCTGAACATGGCGGACAATGAGGGCTGATGAGAAGCCAAGGACAATGGCATGGGGTTTTGTTCCTACTTCATCTTCTGGCCTTGTGGGAGCCTAGCCAGTTTGGATGTTCACCTTCTTAGACCAGGATGGAGGGGGGAGGATTTTGGACTTTCCACAGGGCAGGGAACCCTGACTGCTCTTCAGGCTGGAGAGGGAGGGGGACAGGAGTGGGGGGAGGGGGAAAGAAGTGGGGGGAGGGGGGAGGAGTGGGAGGAGGGGGAGGGAAATGGGAGGCTGGGAGGAGGTGAAAAAAAATTTTTTTTTCAATAAAAAAAAGTTTGCATATATCTGTGAGTTTTATGCAAGATCATGAGTGTTGGTGTGTATTTAAGAAAGTACTTGAGTGTCTATGTGGATATGTATTTCTGTGCTTGGGTGTATGTTAATGGGTATGAATATGTTTCTGATAGAAACAAAAGAAACAAGAACTATCACCTGTGTTTCCAAAGTTTCCCTGATTCAAAAAGATTAGAATTTGATTTTTAGCCATGACCTTTGGTTAGAAATCAATTTTTATCCATGAAGCATGGTTTAGTTCAACAATCCAAATAACAGATTATAACACATGGAAAAATCATTAGAAATATTGAATAGGGTACTCACATCATCATTTAATTTTTAAACTGTATTGTTGCTTATAAGTTGCACTAGCTTAAAAAGTTCAGGGACTATAATACAGAACTAAGTTATAATTTTACTTTTTTAGGTAGATAGTGTGTTTACCTAATTTTACGTTATAAAATTTACATATATTATTTTTACTGTTAGAAACTTCATAGTGTGCACATACCTTTCTTATTAATAAGCTTTTCTCTCTTAAAATATGTTTACTTATAGTTGTCTGATGTGTTTTCACTTGTCTAGAGTTGGCGAGAAGTTCTTAGTGCTTAACTTGCATGATTATATTCAGAATTGTTTTAAGAATAAATAAGATTCAGAAACAGATACTGTCATTGTGGTTTTACAAAGTAAAGCTTTCAGGGGGCAAAATGTAAGGGTAATTAGCATGACAATGCTTGAAATGATTAGGCTGAGAAGAAGAATAAAATTTTCCTATTAATTCAGATCCTGAAAAGGATTAGCATCTGTGATTTTTAACAGGGTGTTCAACATTTCAGTTTGAAATAACTTTTCAATTGACATACTATCAGAATGCCCATCACCAGGAAATTCAGGGCTCTCTTTTATGGGTTCTTAGTATTGTTAACCAAAGAATTTAAGAACAAAACCGAGAAGGATGCTCAAGAACCATTTTATTAGGTTTGAGAGAAAAACAACAAAGCAAACACATCGTACATTTCATCAGTTGATGGAAAGTAAGAGTTGTAGAAGATTCCCAATGGAGGGCAGCCGACAGATATTGGTATAAAGGGGCAGGGGAGCTTCTGATACAGAGTGGCAAAGTCTACAGTGTCAAGGTAAGCATGCAGAGGCTGAAGAAGAGAAAGAAAGAAAGAAAGAAAGAAAGAAAGAAAGAAAGAAAGAAAGA